>JAVYJV010000055.1:0-158900 GCA_034509755.1 Anisodus tanguticus | reverse complement strand
TTTTTAAATCTTAAAGTAAAATTATATTTTTTAAAGTCAACAGAACACTAATTAAGCTTTATTTTTGCAGACACGACTTTATATTTTAGACTGTTTTTGGTTAGAAGGTTTAAAAGTTTTATTTAGATTTGGCTTAGCTTTATTGCCATTAGAAAATAAATTGTCATATTTAGATGCTGAAGAAGGAGAAAGCCGAATAGGAGATTTAATAAATCAGATGAAAGATGAATGTGCTCGTTACCATGATGTTCAATTGCTTAGAAATATTGCTTTTCGCCAGTTATCTATTCCAGGCAGAAAAGAATTACATGTAAAAAGAAGCATTTATTTACAAAAAATATTAACAACACTTAATTTAAAAAAACAAAAAGATCAAGAAGCTGAGATGGAAAATTTGAATAAACTAGAGTTAGATGTCTTTATAGAAGACCAAGATGAATCTGAAGATGACAACGAATTAAAAGAAAAAACACCCAAAAAAATAAAGTTAAAAAGATCAAATTCTGCTATAACTACAATACCAAATAACCGTTTAAATTGGCTTAAAAAACGTTTTTCTTTAGCTAATTTCAATCCAGTTAGCTTAGAAAAACAGGCAGAAGCTGCACAAAAATATTCATTTAAAGGATTGAATGGTTCTAGGAATTGTGAAACAATAAGTAGAAATGGTGAAAGACTAGTTCAAATGATATCAAGTTTAGAACGTATTTCTAGAATTAATTTAGAAATTAGAGATACTCAGTATAGCCATATTTTTTATCCAAATAGAAGGTCATCTATTGTTTTATCAGATAGTGAACAACATAGAAATGCTATTTCAACATTGAAAAACTTATATAATAAAGATTTAATTTTAGTTGGTATTTCCGATGATGGAAAATGGTTAGTTTTATTAGATCAAACAACAAATAAATTGCAATGTGGTTGGCTAAAAGATTTAAATGTCAATATTTTAATTTTAAGTGTACCATTTCAAGTAAAAAGCTGGTATTTTGATGAGATCGGTTGGCAAGTTATATGTTTAGATAAACAAAACCAATTGTGGAGATGTGATTTAGCTGATCCATCAAAATCATCTATATGTACAGATTTATTAAAAAAACAAGTTGAAACTGATCCTAAATCTAATTTTCTTAATTTGGTTGCATATGATGATAAATATTGTTTATTATGGGCTCATTTAGTTACAAAAATAAGCCCTAAAGATCAATCTGAAGTAGCATTAAAATTAGATTCTAAAAAAGAAAAAATTAAATTAAGTTTTGAAGTGAATAGTAGTGATGATGAAGAAGTTTTTGTAGAAGATATAGAAAATGATCGTTCAAATCAAAATTCACCTAAAAACAAGTCTTATTTAAAGAAAAGTAATAATTATATTGTTATTGATGACAATGAGAGTAAAAAAAGTTTGACGGATTTCTCAGAGAATGAAGAAAGTTCATTTCAAGATGAAAGTTCAGAAGATGATGAAATAGATGAAAATAAAAATATTGAAGACAATGATATATTATCAGATTTAGATGAAAAATCAGATTTATGCAGTTGTAGTGTTGGATCTAACAATTTTATTTATAATGAAAATTTTGTTGACGATTGTAAAGAAAGTAAAAATGAAATTTTAGACCAACTAAATAACGATATGAAATCAAGTCGTTTTTTATCTAAAAGAGTTAGTATTAGCTCTATATTTAGAAGAAATTCATCATTGTCAGCTGATAATAGTTTAATTGACCAAACAAATTTGACTGAATATTTAATTTCTAAACATGGTCAAGCAACATTATCAAACCAAGCTAAAAACTTTAAAGTTGAGCAAGAAAATTTTCAAAATAGAATTAAATACGCATTTGAACATAAATTAAAATTACATAACAATCCTTTAGAAAAAAAAAACGTAAAAAATTTTTATTTCATCAAGAAAATTTTAAAAACGAACAACTAAGAAAAATTGATTTAAATGAAGATTTGATAAAGCAACAATTGTTTGTTTTTGACGCATGTACAATGGAATTATTTGGTATTTTAAATTTAAATCCATTAGATGATCAATTGAAAAAATTTTTTGCTTAAATGGGGTGGCTTATTGTGGTTTTGGAGATGGAAGCATTGTTGGTATAACACTTAACTTAAATAGTTCAAATGAACAACCAACAAAAAGAAAATTACTTTTACAACCTCAACCTGAAGATGAATTACTTGATTTAAGAGTATTCAATGTTAATAATCCTGTTAAAATGGATACGATTATACAAAATACAGAACAGCAAATAAACCAATCTATGGAATCTTATAATAAATCTTCAAGTGCTACAAGTTCAATAATATCGTCAATTTATGAAGATGATGAAGAAATAATACATTTTGATGCATCAACAATAAAAAAGAAGAATTCTCTTAAGCAAACATATATTAATAATGATAACGACCCAGAAAATAAGAATATTTTAGATAATAAAAAGAAAAAAACTGTAAAAAAGAAAACATTAAAAAAGAAATAGTAGATGGTAGCACAAATAATAAGAAAGAAAATAGATGTTTAAGAACAGAACGTAAATTACCATCTTTACCGATGATTTTAAAAAAAGTACAAATAGCGCATTTTTAGTGTTGGCTTTATATAAAAGTGGTAAATTACATTGTGTCTATTTAAAAAATGATTGTGTTCAAGAACGTAAATTGTTTCGTTTAGATGGTAAATTAAAAGCTGAGTTGCCTATTGAAAATTTACGTGTTGTTAATGCATTTAAAATGAATTGGTCTGAAGAAGATGAAAATAAAAAAGACAATGATTCTGATGAATTTATAAAAGATGATGATTTATTTTTAAATAAACAAAATTATGAAAAAGACAAAGAAGAAAACGAAAAAAATTAGAGGACATTAAAAATTATTTATTGAATAATAGAGAAAATTTCAAAAAAGATTCAAATAATAATTTATGTAGTTTAGAAAATTCATCGCCAAATGAAAATTATGAACGTATTATAAATGAATTGAATGATGAAACAAAAAATGATGTTGTCAATCAAGAAACTCATGTAAATGAAATTGTAAATATAAAAAAAATCTAGTCTTGTATTGAAAGAAAGAAATTTGGATTCTAAAAATGGTTTCAATGAAAGAGCAAATATAAATTCTAATCAATGCAATTATCTAGTTACATTATGGTGTCCTCATCCAGTTAATAGATTGGTTAATGTGAAACTTTGAACTTATTTTTTCAATTTTTTTTAATTTTAAAAGAAAAAAATTTATTATTTTTTTATTTAGGTTAATGATACAAGAGAACCTAATAGTTATTTAGCTTTTGATACTCACATGTAGCTCATCTAAAAATTTGAATATTTTTATGAACCACAAAAAAATTAAACAAAGACAAGTAAAAGTTTTATCTTTTTGTTTTAATTCGTTTTTAAAGTTCAAAGTTAAATAGTTTTAGATTGTTTTTTTTTGAATCAAGGCTGCTTTATTTTGGTTATTAAATTCAAAGCACCGCTAAACTTGTTTAAAAAATTTTTTAGCTTAAATTTATCACACGCCTAATACTGGTTTATCTACTGTTTTAATCAATAAAAGACAATTTAAAAACTTTTCATATTTCAATTGAATTTTTAAAATTTTATTGTCCTAAATGTTTATTACAATAATTTTATTTCAATTAAAATTTTTCAAGAAACTTAATTATGCAAAAATGATTGACAAAGTTTAAATAGGTTTTATTAGTTCTTATTGAAAATTTTTATTTAAAACTTTTAAGATTTTTAAATAGCGAACAAAAGGTTAAAATTTTATCTATTAGCTTATTATGATCTAATTTTTAAACAATAGCAATCATTGAATTTTTTTAACTTTAATTTTTAATAAACTTGTTTAAAAAAAACATTTTAATTCTTTTAACTGACCATGATTACTTTAGAAATGTATTTAATTAAAATTTTGATTTTAATTGAAGTTTTTTTTAATTCAAGTCTTTAATTGAACTTATGAATTCTTTTTTTATTAAAACTTCAATTTGATTAGATTTTATCATTTAATTTTAAATTATTTTTAATTATTTTTTCAAACCTTTAATCTTAATTCAATTAAAAAAAAAAATTTTTTCTTTAAAATGATGCAAAAGAATTTTAGTTTAGAGTATCATTTTCATTTTTGAAGTTAAACCCAAAATATTAATTAATAACTTTTAATAAATTCTTTTAAAATTATGCTAATCAATTATTTATTCGAACACTTGTGAAATTTTTATTACATTCTATAAAAATAATATTAATTTGTGATTTTTATTTTCATAAGCTTTTTATTAAGAAAAATTATTTAAAACAAATGACTTTAAATTTTGTAAAAAAACAAAATTTTTGATTAGAAATATTTTCATTTAAATTAATATATATTAATTAGAAAACAATTCTTTAGAAAAAGAACTTTAGAAAACAAGAAGTTATAAAAGAAAGAAAAATTTTTTTTAACTCAAAAACAAAATTTAAAAGAACTTATGAAAAATTAAGACTTTGATAAACAAATAAAAAAAAGTGTTTTTAAAGAAAATTAAAACAAATAAAAAAAAAATAAAATTGAACAAAAGATTTAATATTTATTAAGTAGATTAAAAGAAATCAAAAGCAAAATAATTTTTAGAAAATTTTTAAATGGAAATAAGTTTTAGAAAAAAATTGAATTAGAAACAAAAAAAGAAATTGAAATTTTAGAAAAAAAAATCTAGAAGTTAAGTAGAAAATTTTGATTATTTTTTATAATTTAAAATAAAAAAAAAACAGAAAAAAGAGTAACAAAAATAGCTATAAAGCAGGTTATTAGTTAGTTTAAGAAATGGTATACATTGTCAATTATCTTCAACGACATTAAAAAATCATCTTTTTTTTTTATTAAAAACTGAACATAGAAAAGTACCCCGGGTCTGGCCTCAAATTTTTAATTTAGTTTTTAATTTGAACTGTTAAAGGCTTACTGAAATTTTATATAAAATAATTGAATAAAAAATTGATGGCAAAGTTTAGAAACATGATTTTTCTTTAAATATTATATAGAAAAAAATATAGAAAAATTAATAAAGTGAATTATGAAAATATTGAAAGTAAAAAAATAGTTATTGAAATTTTAATATAAAACTTTAAAATTTAAATATTTATACAACTTATTATTGTTTTAAAATAGGTAAACAAATCAGTTTATGCTAAAAATAATTTTATATTTAGATAGAAAGTTAATAAAGAATCAAAATTAACCGTGTAAATGATTTTAATCTAAATTCAAGTAACCAACAGGTTCAAAAGAAATTTTTTTAAAATATAAAAACAAGTAAAAAATTCTAATCAAAGCATGATTTCAAATGAATTCAATTGACCACTTTATCGAACAAGATTTAATTTAAATCAAAATAACTTTTTTTTTTTAAAAAAAATTGAATCTTAGTGAAGATGATTTTTACCACTTTTATATATTAAGTGCATCTATCGTTTATATACATTTATATACATCATATCGAACGGTATTAACGTTTAAAATTGACTTTTGCATTACTTATTTTTTCTGTTTTTTTTTTTTTACTCATTCTATATATGTGGACAAAGTATCAACCCCATTAAACATGAAACAGTTCCAGCTAAACTATTCAGACTTAAAAAAAAAAAGTTGCTCTAAATTGTTTAAACTAAATCGAAAAGTAGTTAGTAAAGAAATTTTGAAAGAAAGGTGATTTTTTTTTATTCAATTTTTTTGTTTGTTTTCAAATTAACCAATTTTAATGAAAAATTATTAAATCAATGTTTATAAATATTCTAGTTAAAATATTTAAATTAAAATTTTTTATAAATTATTTTTGAATTTTAAATTTATTTTTGTTAATTAATTTTAAGAAATCTTGTTTTGATTAATTTTTAATCAATTGTTTATCAATCATAAAGTTTGATAATTAAAAAAGTTTTTCAATTTTTTTTGCAAGTTTTAAAATATTTTTGCAAAAAAAAGTCTTTTAAGAATTTATCAGCTTGAACTGGTGAAGAAAACAGCTTTTTTTTTCTCGAACAATAAAGATAATTAATTTCAATTAATTATTGATTAGTTTTTTTAGAATTTTTTGTTATCAAAAGTTTTTTTAGTTTAGTGTAAAGTTTGAAAAAAAAATTCTGATGATTTTAAAAACTGTATATTTTTAAAAAAACTTTTTAAAAAAATTGTATCAACATATGTTTAAATGAAATTTTAAAAGAAAAAATCAAAATGATTAAATTAGTGCCACTTAAACTTTTAATAATTTTTTTATTTATTTGTTTTCTAAACACTTTGGTATATACAAGTACTCAGCCAAAGAGATTTTCAAGTAAGTTTTTAAATTTAATACTAAGGATATACTAAGAATAAAATTTGAATATAAATTAAAAATTTAAGTTAAAATATTTTCTTAAATTAAGTCCATTTATCTTTAAAAAAAAATTTTTGTTTTGCTTCTAGTGGTTTGAGAGTTGTTGTTTTAATTTTTTTTTTTTTCTGTAAAGCTGGTCTGTTTTCACCTGAATTCTTTTTTGAATAGAACCTTTAAACCTGAAATGAGCCTTTACTTTACTTTTTTAAATTACTTTTTTTTCTCAATTTACAGACAGATAGAAGAAGTAAAATAATGCATTTTGTACAAAAGTTAATTCATTATAAATTAATTAGAAATTTTTTTTTTTATTTAAATTAATAGATATAAACTAAAAAAAAAATTTATGTTCAAACATAAAAATTGTCAAAAAAAATGATTTTATTCATTTTTATATACAAAAACTACTAAAACATGAATTAACAATTAAGCAAATTACATTTTAAAAAGTTTTTTAAGTTAAAATTTTTTTTTTATTTTTTAGATGCTAAACTTTTTGCAACAACAGATTCTACTTCTCGACAATCTTTAAAACCAAAATTAAGTAAAAATGGAACAAATTCAACTCGAAAACTAGTATGCTATTACACAAATTGGTCTCAATACCGTCTAAAAGATGGTAAATTTTTACCTGAACATATTGATCCTCATACTTGTACACATATTATTTTTGCATTTGGTTGGATGAAAAAAAATAAATTGAGCTCATTTGATTCAACTGATGAAACAAAAGCTGGTAAAAAAGGTCTTTATGAAAAAATAACAGATCTTAAACTTCAAAATCCGAATCTAAAAATTTTACTCGCCGTCGGTAAGTAGATCATGAAAATTAAAATTTTTTTTTTAACTTCTTCGTTATAATTTTTTAATTAAGGCGGTTGGTCATTTGGAACAGAACGTTTTAAATCAATGGCTAGTAATAAATATAATCGTAGAGTTTTTACATTTAGTGCAATGGATTATTTAAGAGAACGTAATTTTGATGGTTTAGATATCGATTGGGAATTTCCAAAAGGTATTTTTAAATCTAACTAAATCTACATTTTTAGTAGATTAAAATGAATAACGTTTTTTCAATTTAAATAATCTTAAAATAAATTTTGAATAAAACAATCTTTTAAAACAAATTTCTTGATTAGGAAATGATGATAAAAAAAATTTTGTTGATTTATTAAAAGAATTGAAAGAAGCTTTTGAAGCGGAAGCTAAAGAAAAAAAAGAAAAACGTTTACTTTTAACTGTTGCTGTTTCAGCAGGTGTAGAAGCTATTAAAACTGGTTACGATGTACCTGGTATTGCTGCGTAAGTTTTAACTCTTAATAATTAATTATTTAACAAAATCCAAATTTTTTAATTTTTTCTTTTAATTTTGATTTAGTCATGTTGATTTCATAAATATTATGTCTTATGATTTTCATGGTAAATGGGAAAGTAAAACTGGTCATAATGCTCCATTGTATGCCTCTGCAAATGAAACAGATTGGAGAAAGCAACTTTCAGTAGTAAGTTTCTTTTTTTTTTTTTATTTTAATTTTTGAAAAATAAACTGTAAACTTTGAACTTTTTTTATTTAAAAACTTGAAAAAAAAATTTATTTTTTTATAAAAAGTTTCTTAAATTTAAAAACACGCTTGACCTGATCAAAAACACAAAAAAAATTTAAAAAATGGTAATAAAAAGAAATTTTAATCAGGTATTATCAATTTAAGATTATTTATGTTTTGAATATATATTCTATTTACTAAGTGTAAAAACAAATGGATTAAAATGGGTATTTTAAAATTTGAATTGTAATTAGTAGTTCAATTAGATCGACAACCATGATTAATAAATAACGATGAAAAATTTCTTTTTTTAGTTTGTTTCTCATTAACCCTAAATAATTTCTTTAAAAAAAAATTTTTAACTTGAAAAGAGTTTCTAATTTAAAGTAAATTTTTAAATTAAGTTTTATAGTAGGCTAATCAAAAATGACAAAAATCTTAAATATAATTTTTGAAGTTAACACTTAAAAAAAAAGTTTTCTTATTTGACTAATTAGAGCAAATTAAAAAATCTAAATATGGTTTATAATTTATTTTAAAACTTTATTATTTTTAAAATTATAATTCTTATCTTTTTTATTTTAATTCGAAATTTAGGATTTCGGGGTCAAAATGTGGGAAAAATTAGGTGCTCCAAAAGATAAAATTGTAGTTGGAATGGGAACCTATGGTAGATCTTTTACATTATCTAATTTAGCTAGTTATGGTATGAATGTACCAACAAGCGGAGGAGGAACTGCTGGTGAATATACAAAAGAATCAGGATTTTTAGCGTTTTATGAAATTTGTCAAATGTTGAAAGATGGAGCAACTTATTTTTGGGATGATGAACAAAAAGTTCCTTACGCTGTAAAAGGAGATCAATGGGTAGGTTTTGATGATGAAAGATCAATTGAAGAAAAAATGAATTGGCTTATATCTAATGATTATGCTGGTTCTATGGTATGGACTATAGATATGGATGATTTCTTAGGACAGTGTTCAGGTGTTAAATATCCTTTGCTAAACATAATGGCTCATTACATGTTTGGTAAACCAATACCTGCTGGAAGCCAAATAAGTAATATTGTTAAAAAAGCTATGGCTCATCCATTGAACACACCTGTTGCTTCTTCTGTTATAGTTAGTTCAAATACTAATGATGTAAAAATAGAAACAGCTCAAACTGATTTAAATGCAAATTCAACAATTATTGATAAAGATGCAACTAATGCTCGTGTTGTATGTTATTATACAAATTGGAGTCGAAAAAGACCTGGAGCAGGAAAGTTTGAAATTAAAGATATTGATCCAATGCTTTGTACACATGTAATTTATGCTTTTGCTGGGCTCAAAGATAACAAAATAGAGCCTACAGAAGAAAACGATGAAGAAAATTTTAAGCAATTAGTTGCTTTAAAAGAAAAAAATCCAAATTTAAAAATTTTATTAGCTATAGGGGGCTGGATGGTTGGGCCTCAGCCTTTTAGAACTTTGACTGAAAATGTATATCGACAAACATTGTTTACTTTTTCTGTTATTGAATATTTGAGAGCAAAAGGTTTTGATGGATTAGATTTGTGTTGGGAAATGTTAAGTAAGTTTTAACATAACTTTTTTTGAGCTTATAAATTATTTTTTTTTTTGGATAACAGGAAATGATGATAAAAAAAGTTTTGTTGGTCTAGTGAAAGAATTAAAAGAGGCCTTTGAAGGAGAAGCTTTAGGATCTAAAGGAAATCGGTTATTATTAACTGCAGCAGTTCCATCAAGCTTTGAAGCTATCTCAGCTGGTTATGATGTACCGGAAATTAATAAATACTTAGATTTTTTCAACATCATGACTTATGATTTTCATGGAGATTGGGAACAAACTGTTGGTCATAATTCTCCATTATTTGCTCTGAATGGAGCAAATAATTATCATAAAAAATTGACTGTGGATTATTCTGTGAGTGAATGGCATAGAAGAGGTGCAAATAAAGAAAAATTAGTTGTTGGCATGCCAACTTATGGTCGTACGTTCACATTACCAACTGGAAATTTAACTGATATAGGTGCTCCTGCTTTAAAAGGTGGTAATCCAGGTCAATTTACAAAAGAAACAGGATTTCTTAGCTTTTTTGAAATTTGTGATTTATTGAAGATGGGAGCAACATTAGTCTGGGATAATGAACAAATGGTACCTTATGCCTATAAAGATGATCAATGGGTAGGTTTTGATGACCCTAGGTCTTTTAAAATTAAAGTACAATGGCTTAAACAAGCTGGTTATGGAGGTATCATGATTTGGTCTATTGACATGGACGATTTTAAAGGAACTTGTATGGGTATTAACTATCCATTAATTAATTCAGCCAAAGAAGAATTGAAAGGTTATAAAGTTCCTAATTTAGAAACTCAATCTTCACTTCTAAATGCTGTAAATAAACAAAGTAAGTTTTTTTTAATTAAATTAAAAAAATTAAACTAAAAACTTAAAAATTTTTTTAGAAAAAGATGAAATTAATTGTGAAGAAGCTGATGGTCATATTTCATATCATAAAGATAAAAAAGATTGTACAATGTACTACATGTGTGAAGGTAAACGAAAACATCACATGCCTTGTCCTCAAAATTTAGTTTTCAATATAAACGAAAATGTTTGTGATTGGCCTGAGAACGTAGAAGATTGTAGTACTGCTCTAGCTAAACCTAATTAATATTATTGAATTCTAATTTATTGATTTTAACTTTAAAAATCAAAAAAAAAAACATAAAGCTATATAAGTAAATAATTTATTTGATTTCACTTTATCATTATTTTTAAAATTTTCAAATTAAACATTAAAACACTAAGTTGTTTTTTTGAAAATTTTTAGACCTAAGTTTTTAAATGTAAAAATCATTGAGCTATAAAGGCAAAAGTTGTAAAAAATATAATCCGCATGATGGAACAAAGTATTTTGACAAAATTTTAGATATAAACTTTAATATAAAATGATGTATATTAAGAAATCATTTTATTAAATATAATAAATTGAAAAAAAAACTAATAAAAACAATATTTTGAAGAATTTGAAAAAAAATAACCTACATTTGAGAAAATTTTTTCAAAAATTTTATTTATACAAAAAAAAGCTTTAATTTCAAAAATAATTAACAATATTTACAAGCTATTTTTTTGCAAAAAAATGTAATAAATAGGTTATAAATCTAATTTAACTTTTTTTTGGCTAGATTTAATATTGAAAATTTTACGTTTATTTTTAGGTGTTTCTGGATCAGTTTTTGTTTTCTTTTGTTTCATGTATTTTGTATTTCTATCATTGTCTAGAAGGCACTCTAAAATACCAGAACCGGCTGTTATTGGTCTACCTATAAAAAGTCTAGCCGATGGCGATGAAATTTCATCTTTTATTCCTAAAAGTGTTGCATTCTTTAAAAATTGCATTGAAGTTTCAAATGTTATTTGTTGAATTGGAGATGAATTCGAATTAATAGAAAAGCGATTCATTCCTTTAATAACACCACTAAAAGTCATATAATCTGCAATTAAAGAAAGATGTCTTGGGTCTATTTCAATACCATAAACACCAAACACATTTTTCATTTCTTGTACAACAGCTTTACGACCAGCCTCAATTCCAAATGTATTTGCGATTGCATGTATATCATTACTATAAACTCTATTTAAATCAAGGTAGTTTGAGAATTTAATTAAGCTTAAAAAGCTAACACCTTCAGTTTTTATCATACTTTCATACTCAGACTCAATTGCGTTTGGATTTTTAACTAAAAATGCTTTATCTATTTTACCTACTTTATATAAAACAGCTTTTTTTGTTTCTTCCTGAATTAAAGAAGCTAAATCAATCTTAAATTGCCCTAAACTAAATTGAAGACTTAAAACACACCATTCTTCGTTCACATCATCAAAATCGTAATCATCAATTATAGGAAATTGAGCTTTTACAGAATTTATACGATCTTGTTTCAAATTAGAATTAATCCTTTTTCGTTCTTTTTTAATTACTGATTCTTCATTCGTTTCATTTTCAGAATCATTATTTTTTTCCGTTGAAATAATATTTTCTTCATTTTCACTAACTTCTTCAGAATCGCTTTTTTCAAATTCTTCTTCTTCAGGCTCTTCATATGTTAATTCTTGGTTTCTTGTACCTTTTGTTCTTGCATCATCTGCATCACCATCTCCTCCTTCTTCATCTGAGCTAGAATCTTCTTCTTCTGTGATTTTATTAGTTAATTCCGTTACTTTATCTTCATAAATTTCATTACTTTTATTTTTATCTCTTGCTACAAAATAAAAAAAACTTAGTAAAAAATTAAAAATAAAATTTTTTTTTACCTTTTACGTCCACTAAAATTTTAAAAACACTTTGCTGATCTATTTTACGTTTAACAGATTTAACAAAATTTTTGACAAACGTTGTTTCAAAGTATTCTAAAACTTTAGATAAAGTAACTGAGTATTTTTTCTTGAAGTATTTTTGTCTTAAAAACTTAAATTTAATTTCAAGAATATTAGAACATTTTTTTGGGTTGACAACATATTTGTCTGTTACTTCAACATACTCTAAAACATCAGATAAGTTACAACAAGTTAATTGGATTCTAACTTTGTCTGCTATTTTTTCAATTTCATTTAAATCTAAATCATTTCTAAATGGAATATCCATGCTAGGTGTACTAATATTAGGCGAAGCTGTCATTAAAATTTCTCTTAAACGAGGAATACCTAAAGTTACGTTCATTTCTCCACGACCAGCAAAATGGAAAGTATTCAATGTCATTTGAGTAGATGGCTCACCAATAGATTGAGCAGCTAGCAAGCCAACAGCTTCTCCTGGCTCACATAAAGATTTCATATAGTGTGTATTTATTGTTCTATTAAATTTACTTTTAGATACTAAATTCTCATTTCTTTGGCTATCTGTTCTAGATTGAGAAATATTTCTATCTGGATTTTTCTGTATGTAGTTTTCAATTAAAGCATCCATTTTTTCTGATAAAACGCTATAATTTCTACTTGGGTTAACTTTAAAACAAACCGGGTCAGGACAATTAGCACATAATTTATTTAATTCTTTTCTATCTTCTTTTGGCAAATTGTACCAAGAATCTATAATTTCTTTTGTACAAACTTTAATATCTTTTTCAGATACTTGAGAATTGTTTTTTATTTGATCAAAATATTTACCAAAAAATTTAGGAAAAGCAGTACCTCTTTTACGAGACAGTCTGTCCATTTCGTGAACTTGATCCCAATCATTCAAATCTTCTGTTTGCATGTTGATAGCTTCTGTATCAGCAAAACTTTTAATTTTATTTACTAGTTCTTTTTTTGGTGCTAAGCAATCAATATTTTTTGAAATAATTGAAAATCCTTTATCTTTAAGCAATTGAGATTTCAAAATATCTAATCCATCTTCTCCATATAAAAACTGAATTATACTTTGATCTGAATCTCTAACAGTATTATCATAATTAATAACTAAACCTTCTAAATGTTTTATTAAACAACGTTGTAAATAACCAGAACGTGAAGTTTTTACAGCGGTATCAATCAAACCTTCTCTACCAGCCATACAATGGAAGAAAAACTCTTGTGGACAAATACCTGTTAAAAAGCGTCCTGTGACAAAACCTCCTGCTTTTGGGCTTGTATCATAGGGTTCAAAAGATGGTAAAGTTTTACCTGAAATCATCATTGGAACACGTTTACCTTCTAATTCTATTTGTCCTAACAAACAAGATATTTGTAAAGCATTTACTAAACCACCTTTAGCTCCTGGCTGAATCATCATTTGTAAATGATTATAAGGAAATGGTTTTAAAAGACCTGCTGGAAGACATTCTTTACTTATATTATTACTAGTCTCATCATTTTTAGTTTTAAAACTAGTATCTAACATTTTCAAAAAAAGCGGATTAGAAGAAGTGTGTGCATCTTGAAGCTCATTCAATAAGGCTTCTTTATCAGTAACATCTAAAATATTAAAAGCTTTTGCAACAGCTTCATCACCAACTTTTGTTGAATTTTTTATTAAATTTTTTCTAATTTTATCTGCTTTCTTTGTAATTAAAATATCATAAATTCCTAAAGTAAAACCACATTTTGATTGTAAATAATTATTAGCAAGCCGAGCAAATGCTGTCAATAAAGATGAAGAAACTTCACCCCCGTATAGCTCATAACATGAATGAATAAGACCATATGAAGTGTTACCTAAATTTGATTTGTCAAATAGCCCCACTAATAATTCTCCAGCTCTAACTATAACCTGACTTTCACAAAGCTCTGTAGGTTTAATTTTTCCTCCTGCTTTAAATTCTCTGGGTTTTTGAGAAATTAGAATAGAAGGTTTTATTTTGGAAGCAATATTTAAAAAAGGAGGTTTTTTGCCTTCTGGAATTAAATTTAAAATAATTGTTGAGACAACTTGTTTTCCTGACCACAGCATATGCGGTTTTATAATAGATGGATTTAAAAACTTGATAGGTTTTTTAATAAAACATATTGCTCCATAAACTAAATTTTGATAATCAGATTTTGTAAAAAATTCTCCTCTATATGTTAACATTGTAGCTGACACAATATGATCTTGAATCAAACCAGATAATGGAGTTCCATCTTTTGGAACTAAATATTGATAATTTACAGAAACAATATTATAACCTTCTGCTCTAGTCAAAAAACTTTGTGGAAAATGTGCATTCATTTCATCTCCATCAAAATCAGCATTATAACATTTACAATTTGCATAATGAAGCCTTAATGTCTTTTCTCCTGGTAAAACACGAGCTTTATGAGCCATAATAGAAGGTTTATGCAAAGTTGGTTGACGATTAAGTAACAAAATGTCACCTGTTCTCAAATGTCTATTTACTACTTTTACTTTTAAATCGGGGTTTGATTTTGAATAAGCATTACAAGTAACTTGAAAAGCGATTGCTTCTCTTTGATTTCCATCATTAGGGTTAAGTCTAACTGTAGTACCATTTTCCATTTGAACAGAAGACGCGCCAGGATAAATATCTGGACCATTAAGAACTAAATTTTTTAATTCTTCATAATTGTGATCATTGACAGGTTCAGGAAAAGTTAATTTTTTTGCAAATATTTCGGGAAAACCAATTTCATCAACCATTATATATGGATCTGGAGAAATAACACTTCTTGCAGCATAGTTCACTCTTTTTCCCATTATATTTTTACGAAAAAGCCCCTCTTTCTTTTCAATTAATTGTTTAATACCTGGAATTTTTTTTTTATCATTAGTCTTGACCATTTCTTGATCGAAAAGAAAACTAACTTCTTCTTGAAGATCATTCCAAATTTTATAAAATGATGTAACTGCTGCATCACGTTTAACAGATTTTTGTACAGGATTAACATCTGATTTACGTATTTTTTTACGTCTACTTAAATCAATGTTAATTTCTTCAGTAAGCTCTTCAGTATTTACAAGTATATTATATAATTTACTTAATTGGTTTGATAAATGAATTATATTATTTAAACGAGTAGATTTTGGAGATTCAAATTGACGATCATCCATGAATTTTAAAGGTCTAAAACGAGTTGGAGGTACTAATAAAAATTCATTAAAAAATAAATCTAGTAAACATTTTTTTCCATATAAACCCTGTTTGTAATCTAAAACATTATTTTTTGTGAAATCTAATTCTTCTATTTTTTCATAACTTTCTTCATCAAAAAATAGATTATCATTAAATTGAATTATTTTAACTAAAAAATCTTTTTCCTGTTCCCATAACTTTCTAAATATAGTTTTTAATAACAAAGGATGAATTAATTTTTTACCACTTTCTGAGCTTTCTGTAATTTTATCTAAAAAAAGTTCATCTGTAGATGTTTTATCATGTTTATCTTTATATGACATCAAAATTGCTAAGTTCATTAAAGAATATCGCTGTCTTTTTGCTTGGCAATAAGAACAACATTTCAAAAATTTAATAGGTCTCCTTTGAAAAAATTCTTTCACCAATACATTTTTTTCTTCTACTAAATTTCTATTATTTTTATTTAATTTTTCTGTATTTTCTTTTTCTTTTAGTAATTTAAATATTTCAGCTTCTTCAATTCTTGAGTTGAAAATTTTTTGCTTTTCAGTTATACCCATGGATGAGTCATTAATAAGATCAACACTTAAATCTTTAACACTATTAATTAAATAATCTAAATCGTTTTCTATCAGTTTAATTTTTAAATTAAATACATCTTTTTCTATAGGCTTTATCAATAATCTATAACAAGAGATACATGTCATTTCTAAAATCTATTTAGAAAAAATAATTAAAAAAATAATTTTAAAAAATTTATAAATCAATTTAACCTGATATGCTAGTTTAAACAAAAATGGATTTATAATTGGTAATGGAAGCTTAATATGAGCATAATGGCCCTCACAATCCATGGCATTTAATTTACATGTACCGCAAACATTATCTCTTTTTGAAGGACCTTGATAAAAATTTAATTATGTTTGACCAAAAAAAAAAAAATTTTTTTTATATTACCTAATCTTAAATCATAAACTCCATTTTCTGAAGGTAACCCAGCATCATCAAATGATTTAGGATTCGTAACTTGTAAAACACTTAATTTGTATACTTCTTCATCACTTATTACTTTAAAAGATACATCTTTTATGTAATCTTTTATTTTATTAACTTGGTCTATGGTCATTTTTTAAAAAAAATTTACATTTTCATTTAAGTAAATAAGAAACAAAAAATGATTTTTATTTAAAATTTTAAACTAACATGTGACTTAATCAGCTGTTTCATAAATAAGCTTAGAAAATCAACAAGTTAATATAAATATAAGCTTTTTAAAAATTATTCAATTGAGCTTTTCAATAAAAAATAAGGTGTAATAAGATTAAAAATTTAATTTTTTGAGAAAAATTTGAATTAATTATAAATTTTAATAATTTTAATAAGATTTTAAATGCTTTAGTTTAAAGAAGCCAGCCGTTTTTTCGGCTTCAAAAACATAAACACGTTTTGAACATAAGTAAATAAACATGAAGCTTAATATTTAAAATGCAGAAAAACATAATAAAGTTAAAAAGTTTAATAAATCTGAGTTCAAAAAGTGAATTTAAGTATTCAACTGTTTTAAATTCTCAAAAATTTTCAGAAAGTTCAGAAATAATTAGAAAAAAAAAAATTCATCCATTTAAAAACTTATATAACTGGAAAACTTTAGATGAATTTACAACTGTTTTAGAAAAAAACATAGTTTATAATGATGGAACATTAATTGCTATAGATAAACCATGGGGTTTAGGTTATTATTCAAGTTATAAAAATTTACCTGGGCCATATGCACATGAAAGTTTATTAAAAATTGAAGGAGATGTGAAATTTTGTATCAATAATGCATTGGATAATTTAAAAAAAAAATTAAATATAAATAATTTAATTTACGTAAAAACAATTGATAGATATTCTAGTGGGCTAATTTTATTAGCTACTAATGAAAAAACTAAAAAAGATGTAGCTAAATCTTTTCATTCAAATAAGACTTTAAAAATCCCATATTTTAGTTTCTTATGTATAACACAAGGATTTCCAGCTATTTTAGGTAATGAATTATCAGAAAAAGTTAAAATTAAATTAGTTGAATCAGTTGATGATCCTGAATATAAAGAACCACAAATATTTAATGATAAACATTTTGATATAAAAAACAATGGTTATAAAGCTTTAGTAAATTTGAAAATAGAAAAAATTAATAAGAAAAATTCAGCTTCATATTTAAGAATAGACACAGATAGATTAAGATGGAATTTTGTTAGGTGTTATGCAGCAAGCAAAACTTCTTTCATACTAGGAGATATGAGATTTTCAGCAAATATTAAAAAAATATTAGGACAACAAGTTAAAGAAACGACCAATGATTTTTACAGCAAAAAAAAACTTATGACAAAACAACTTGAACCTTTAAATGATGAAATTAAAATAGCGTTAGAAGTAAAAAAGAACCCTGAAATACCATTAATGTTACACTTAAATTCAATAACACTGAAAAATTATAAAAAAAAAGACCTGATAATAAAAAGTAAAAAGATACCAGAATATTTCGAGTATTCGTTAAAAAAATTAGAGTTAAATTGAAAATGTTAATTTAAAAAAACAATTAATTGTATAAATTGTAATAATGTTAAATAAATAAATAATTTTATTACCTTAAATCTTAATGTATTTTGTTTGGGTTTTACTTAATAAATTTGTAATTTGGCTATTTTATATGTATAAGCTATGTAAAATTAAGTTTTATTTGAATATTTTTTTAAGGTAATAAAATATATAAGTTTTCATCAAAAAAATTTAGATTGATTGTTGATGTTTATATTCAATTTATATTATTTTAAAAAGAAAATCATTAATTCTAATTTTTTGATTTTTGATGTATTTTCATACTCAGCACAGTGAACCAACGCCATGTGGTATAAATTTTAATGATGTTTTCACATTTTTGAATTTGGCGCTTTTGTTTATTTAAAATTTTTTATTTTAAATAGTTTTTCAAGTTTTTAAAATGCCGGGTAAAATTGAAATTCCTCTAAAAGATAGTTTAGATGAAGTTATTGAATTAGATTTAGATGAATTACCAGATGGAAGAGAAGTTTTAGAAATTTTAAAACAAGAAAAAGCTCCATTAAATATTTGGATATCTCTGGCTATTGAGTACTATAAGCAAGAAAAAGATGAAGATTTCGTAAGAATTTTAGAAAAATGTGCTGAAAGAGTGATGTTATCTCACCAGCAAGGTGAAAAAAATGCAAGTTATTTAGATAATGAAAAAGATGAAATGAAAGCTCTAGATACATTAGCTGCTTATTATGTAAAAAATGGCCAATAAAGAAAAAATACGTGATAAAAGAAGAGAATATTTTCAAAAAGCAACTCATCTTTATACAACAGCAGATAAAATTGTCATGTATGAACAAAATCATTTATTAGGTAGAGCTTATTTTTGTTTATTAGAAGGAGATAAAATGGATCAAGCTGATGCACATTTCAACTTTGTTATGAATCAAGCTCCTAATAATATACCATCTTTACTTGGAAAAGCATGTATTGCTTTCAATAAAAAAGATTATAAGTTTGCATTATCTTTATATAAAAAAGCTTTAATATCTAAGCCAGATTGTCCTGCAGAAGTACGATTAGGTATTGGTCATTGTTACTACAAACTAGGAAAAACTGAAAAAGCTAAATTAGCTTTTGAACAAGCTTTAAAAAAATCAAATTGTGTCGGTGCACTAGTAGGATTAGCATTACTTGAACTTAACCAAAAAACACCTGCTTCTATTCGTAAGGGAGTGCAAATGTTATCTAAAGCTTATACGATTGACTCTACAGATCCAATGGTTTTAAATCATCTCGCAAATCATTTCTTCTTTAAAAAGATTATAGTAAAGTTCAACATTTAGCTCTACATGCTTTTCACAATACTGAAAATGAAGCTATGAGAGCAGAAAGTTGTTATCAATTAGCAAGAGCATATCATATTCAAGGTGATTTTGATCAAGCATTTCAATATTATTATCAAGCTACACAATTCGCATCTCCTGCATTCGTATTACCTCAATTTGGTTTAGGTCAAATGTATATACACAGAAACGATTTAGATAATGCTTCCCAATGTTTTGAAAAAGTACTAAAGACACATGAAGGAAATTATGAGACAATGAAAATTTTAGGATCTCTGTATGCTCAATCTAATAATACAACGAAAAAAGATCAAGCTAAAACTTATTTTAAAAAAGTAACAGAGCAATGTCCAGATGATGTAGAAGCATGGATTGAACTTGCTCAAATATTAGAGCAAAATGATTTGCAAGGAGCATTATCAGCCTACACAACAGCAATGAAAATATTAAATGAAAAAGTTCAAGTAGATGTACCTCCAGAAATTTTAAATAATGTTGCTGCTTTACATTTTCGTTTAGGAAATTTAAATGAAGCTACTAAGTATTATACACAATCTGTTACTCGTTGTAGTATTGAAGCACCAAATGATGAAAATTATTATGGTTCTATTTCTGTAACAATAAATTATAACTTAGCAAGATTATACGAAGCTTTATATTTTTTTGATAAGGCAGAAAAAATTTACAAAGACATTTTAAGAGAACATCCTAATTATATAGACTGCTATTTAAGATTAGGGTGTATGGCTCGAGATCGAGGACAAATTTATGATGCATCTGATTGGTTTAAAGAGGCTTTACAAGTAGATCAAGATCACCCAGATGCATGGTCTCTCATTGGTAACTTACATTTAGCTAAACAAGAATGGGGACCAGGTCAAAAAAAATTCGAACGAATAATTAAACAAGAATCAACTTCAGCAGACACATATTCCCATATTGCGTTAAGTAATGTTTGGTTACAAATTTTACATATACCGAATAAAGATAAGGAAAAAGAAAAACGTCATCAAGATCGAGCTTTATCTCTTTATAAAACTGTTCTTAGGTCTGATCCAAAGAATATCTGGGCTGCTAACGGTATTGGAGCTGTTTTAGCGCACAAAGGATATTTTTTTGAAGCTAGAGATGTTTTTGCTCAAGTAAGAGAATCTACAGCAGATTTTCCAGATGTATGGTTGAATATGGCACACATATTTGTTGAACAAAAACAATATGTACCTGCAATTCAAATGGTAAATTAAATTTAAAATATTAATTTCTGATAATAAGTTAAAATCATTTTATTTTTTTAGTATGAAAATTGTTTAAAGAAGTTTTATAAAAGCCCGAATATAGATATTTTATTATATTTAGCTAGAGCCTATTATAAATGTAATAAATTAAAAGAATGTAAAAATGTTTTATTAAAAGCTAGGATGGTAGCACCTCAAGATACAGTTATTTTGTATAATTTAGCTATAATTTTAAAGAAGTATGCAAAATTAATTTTAGAAGATAGTAAAAGTAATTTAAGGACAGTTGTAGCAGCTGTTCATGAGTTAGGAGTAGCAAATAAATTTTTTAAGTTTTTACATGAAAACGGAGATAGAACTAAGTTTGATCCTAATGCAGCTTTAGCAGAAACTAAAGTTTGTCAAGATTTATTAAGCCAAGCTAAATACCATGTAGCTAGAGCTAAAACTTTAGATCAAGCTGAACAAGATAATAGAAAAAAGCAAGAAGAAGAACGCTTGGCAATACTCAAAAAACAAGAAGATGAAAAAACAAAACAAGAAGAAGAGAAATTGAAACAAGAAGCAGAAATGATACAAAAAAGGCAACAATTTGTTGAGCAAACTAAAAATAAATTATTGTTTAATGAAAGTGTTGACGATAAAATTACTAAGAAAAGTTCAAAGCAGCGTAAAAATGATGATGGTTTTGTTGATGATTCTGAAGATTCTTTAGATTCAGATCAAGAACCTAGAAAGAAAAAACGTAAAAATGATGATAATGAAGAAAATGTTGTAAAGAAAAAATCTAAAAAAAAAAGAAGAGAAAGAAATGATGGTTCTGATGTTGAAAACCGTGAAAAACGTAAACGTAAAGACGAGTAGAAAAACAAAAATTAAATAAAAAATCTAACATTCGGCTAAGGGTAGATTCCCTATTCCAGCCTAAGCCTAATTTCCCAAACAACAAAAAATTATTTAAAAATTAACAATTAATAAAATTTTTTAAACATTAATTTTTTTTCTTCTCTCTTTTTTCCTGAGTTTCGATTTTTCTTTTTTTATTAATTTCTACTACAAAAAAATTTTGTTTATTTTTGAAAATTTGTTGTAAATCTTCTATTTTTTCACTAACTCCAGAAATTTCTCCTTTGTTATAAAAATTTTCTTTAGTTAATGAGTTCACAAAAAAATTAGAATCTTTAACTTTAGACTTTAAACATTCTAGAGCATCTCCAAATGAATTATCAAAATTTTCATTTGGCGAAACGATTTCATTTTTCATAATCTTCGAACTTGAAATTTCTAAAGTATCTTGACTAATAATTACTAAATGAATGTGTTTACAAAACGTACCATTAATACAATAGTCAGCACAAGTGCAAGTCGCAACACAAATACATATCTTGCAATCATAGCAAAAAAAGTTACAAAAATCGTCTTCATTTTCTTTTTTAAAACTAATTGTAAAATTTTCTTGATTTTTGTTATTTAAAGTTTGATAATTAATTTCTTCTTCAGCATGAACCATCAATATGTCATAGTTATTTTTTGACACCAAAGCTGTTTTGTGGTTGTCAAAAGTTGATTTTAACTTTTTTGATGATTTTCCTTTCATGCTTTTTGTGATATTATTGTATGTGGTTAAGTCAACGTAGTCTTCAATGACAGTAAAAACAAGATCCAATATTTGACTAGCTTTTTTTTCTAAAAAACTATGTTTAAAAAAACGATTCATACCTAAAAAAAAAATTATAAGTCAAAAATTAAAAATAAATTTTTATTACTTTCTATACTAGAATTTACTGTCATTGTTGATCCTATTCTATGACAATAACTCCAGTATTTTGATGTTGGAAAATACCTATTCCTTATAAATTTAAAAAATTGTCCACATTTTTCATCATTTTCATATTTTCTAATAAATTTTATTTAAAATTCTTAAAAATTATTTGAATTTCCTTTAAGTCATTAAATAAGATATTTCTATTTTCTTTCCACCTTTTAGTTACGTGCCAGGTACATAAATTTTTTTTTGTTTTTGCTCCAAAGACATTAGACCAGGCTTGAAAATACTGTTTTGTTTCATCAGACATAAAAAAATTAGAAAAATTAAAGTTTTAACAAGTTTATACCTTTATTAAAGCTGTCAATAGCCAGTAATGTAATCATTTTAATATGTTTAAATTTTGACATCCCTTGAGTTGAGTCCACGCAAATTGTTTTAAATGGACCATTCAAACAATTCTTCAAATGCTGAATTTGTCTATCATCTATATATACAAAAAAAAATCATTTACATTGAAAAAAATATAATTTTGATCTAAAATTCCAGCTTCTTTATAATATAAACAACTTTCTTTTTGTTAACAATGAAGTTTAAAGCTGATTAATTCATTTTCATCTAGTATATAACTTTTTCCAATTTTGAATTTATTTTAGACATTAGTAATTTCTTTTTTTGTTAAGTTTAGAGTTTTTTTTTTTTTTAGAAATTTCAAGTAATGTTTGATGCTCACTCTTTCCTAATTCTAATTTTTTAGCTATTTCTAATTTTTCTCTATTATTTCTTCTAGAATATTTCAAATCAAAGTCATGATTTGAATGCTGATCTAAATATCTAAATAGTAAAAAACTCATAATTAATTTGAAGTTAAATGATTTAATAATTAATTTAAAATTAGTTTTCCTGTGATTAAATCTAATGTAACTTTCATGAATGAAATACAGATGTTATGAGTTTTGACAGTTATAAGCTATGTAAAATTAAGTTTTATTTGAATATTTTTTTAAGGTAAAAAAATATATAAGTTTTCATCAAAAAAATTTAGATTGATTGTTGATGTTTATATTCAATTTATATTATTTTAAAAAGAAAATCATTAATTCTAATTTTTTGATTTTTGATGTATTTTCATACTCAGCACAGTGAACCAACGCCATGTGGTATAAATTTTAATGATGTTTTCACATTTTTGAATTTGGCGCTTTTGTTTACACAAGTTATGAAAAAATTCAATGTTTTATTGTTTACAAAATTTTTTATTTTAAATAGTTTTTCAAGTTTTTAAAATGCCGGGTAAAATTGAAATTCCTCTAAAAGATAGTTTAGATGAAGTTATTGAATTAGATTTAGATGAATTACCAGATGGAAGAGAAGTTTTAGAAATTTTAAAACAAGAAAAAGCTCCATTAAATATTTGGATATCTCTGGCTATTGAGTACTATAAGCAAGAAAAAGATGAAGATTTCGTAAGAATTTTAGAAAAATGTGCTGAAAGAGTGATGTTATCTCACCAGCAAGGTGAAAAAAATGCAAGTTATTTAGATAATGAAAAAGATGAAATGAAAGCTCTAGATACATTAGCTGCTTATTATGTAAAAATGGCCAATAAAGAAAAAATACGTGATAAAAGAAGAGAATATTTTCAAAAAGCAACTCATCTTTATACAACAGCAGATAAAATTGTCATGTATGAACAAAATCATTTATTAGGTAGAGCTTATTTTTGTTTATTAGAAGGAGATAAAATGGATCAAGCTGATGCACATTTCAACTTTGTTATGAATCAAGCTCCTAATAATATACCATCTTTACTTGGAAAAGCATGTATTGCTTTCAATAAAAAAGATTATAAGTTTGCATTATCTTTATATAAAAAAGCTTTAATATCTAAGCCAGATTGTCCTGCAGAAGTACGATTAGGTATTGGTCATTGTTACTACAAACTAGGAAAAACTGAAAAAGCTAAATTAGCTTTTGAACAAGCTTTAAAAAAAAAATCAAATTGTGTCGGTGCACTAGTAGGATTAGCATTACTTGAACTTAACCAAAAAACACCTGCTTCTATTCGTAAGGGAGTGCAAATGTTATCTAAAGCTTATACGATTGACTCTACAGATCCAATGGTTTTAAATCATCTCGCAAATCATTTCTTCTTTAAAAAAGATTATAGTAAAGTTCAACATTTAGCTCTACATGCTTTTCACAATACTGAAAATGAAGCTATGAGAGCAGAAAGTTGTTATCAATTAGCAAGAGCATATCATATTCAAGGTGATTTTGATCAAGCATTTCAATATTATTATCAAGCTACACAATTCGCATCTCCTGCATTCGTATTACCTCAATTTGGTTTAGGTCAAATGTATATACACAGAAACGATTTAGATAATGCTTCCCAATGTTTTGAAAAAGTACTAAAGACACATGAAGGAAATTATGAGACAATGAAAATTTTAGGATCTCTGTATGCTCAATCTAATAATACAACGAAAAAAGATCAAGCTAAAACTTATTTTAAAAAAAGTAACAGAGCAATGTCCAGATGATGTAGAAGCATGGATTGAACTTGCTCAAATATTAGAGCAAAATGATTTGCAAGGAGCATTATCAGCCTACACAACAGCAATGAAAATATTAAATGAAAAAGTTCAAGTAGATGTACCTCCAGAAATTTTAAATAATGTTGCTGCTTTACATTTTCGTTTAGGAAATTTAAATGAAGCTACTAAGTATTATACACAATCTGTTACTCGTTGTAGTATTGAAGCACCAAATGATGAAAATTATTATGGTTCTATTTCTGTAACAATAAATTATAACTTAGCAAGATTATACGAAGCTTTATATTTTTTTGATAAGGCAGAAAAAATTTACAAAGACATTTTAAGAGAACATCCTAATTATATAGACTGCTATTTAAGATTAGGGTGTATGGCCCGAGATCGAGGACAAATTTATGATGCATCTGATTGGTTTAAAGAGGCTTTACAAGTAGATCAAGATCACCCAGATGCATGGTCTCTTATTGGTAACCTACATTTAGCTAAACAAGAATGGGGACCAGGTCAAAAAAAATTCGAACGAATAATTAAACAAGAATCAACTTCAGCAGACACATATTCCCATATTGCGTTAGGTAATGTTTGGTTACAAACTTTACATATACCGAATAAAGATAAGGAAAAAGAAAAACGTCATCAAGATCGAGCTTTATCTCTTTATAAAACTGTTCTTAGGTCTGATCCAAAGAATATCTGGGCTGCTAACGGTATTGGAGCTGTTTTAGCGCACAAAGGATATTTTTTTGAAGCTAGAGATGTTTTTGCTCAAGTAAGAGAATCTACAGCAGATTTTCCAGATGTATGGTTGAATATGGCACACATATTTGTTGAACAAAAACAATATGTACCTGCAATTCAAATGGTAAATTAAATTTAAAATATTAATTTCTGATAATAAGTTAAAATCATTTTATTTTTTTAGTATGAAAATTGTTTAAAGAAGTTTTATAAAAGCCCGAATATAGATATTTTATTATATTTAGCTAGAGCCTATTATAAATGTAATAAATTAAAAGAATGTAAAAATGTTTTATTAAAAGCTAGGATGGTAGCACCTCAAGATACAGTTATTTTGTATAATTTAGCTATAATTTTAAAGAAGTATGCAAAATTAATTTTAGAAGATAGTAAAAGTAATTTAAGGACAGTTGTAGCAGCTGTTCATGAGTTAGGAGTAGCAAATAAATTTTTTAAGTTTTTACATGAAAACGGAGATAGAACTAAGTTTGATCCTAATGCAGCTTTAGCAGAAACTAAAGTTTGTCAAGATTTATTAAGCCAAGCTAAATACCATGTAGCTAGAGCTAAAACTTTAGATCAAGCTGAACAAGATAATAGAAAAAAGCAAGAAGAAGAACGCTTGGCAATACTCAAAAAACAAGAAGATGAAAAAACAAAACAAGAAGAAGAGAAATTGAAACAAGAAGCAGAAATGATACAAAAAAGGCAACAATTTGTTGAGCAAACTAAAAATAAATTATTGTTTAATGAAAGTGTTGACGATAAAATTACTAAGAAAAGTTCAAAGCAGCGTAAAAATGATGATGGTTTTGTTGATGATTCTGAAGATTCTTTAGATTTAGATCAAGAACCTAGAAAGAAAAAACGTAAAAATGATGATAATGAAGAAAATGTTGAAAAGAAAAAATCTAAAAAAAAAAGAAGAGAAAGAAATGATGGTTCTGATGTTGAAAACCGTGAAAAACGTAAACGTAAAAGACGAGAAGAAAAACAAAAATCAAATAAAAAATCTACTAAAACAAAAGTTACAGAAAGTTCAAAATCTAAAAACAAATTTGTTTCTAGAGAATTTATATCTTCTGATGAGGATTCATCTGATGAAGAGAAAAAAAATAAACTTGTTATAGCTGAAAATAGTGATGACGAAAACTCATCTCATAAAAAACGTAAATTAGTAAAGAAAGCATTTGATGATTCTGATGACAAAAATTCAGATAGTGAAGTTGAGAGAAGTCCAAATGTTGATTCTTCTGATAATGAAAATAACTCTGATAATAGTGGTGACGATGATAACTCAGATGAAGAAAAAATCACAGAAAATAAAAAAAAGTCTTCAAGTTCTGATAAATCAGATAATGATAGTGATGATAAACATAAATTAGATTCAGATGATGATTAATTTTAATATAAATTCATTTCTTTATAAATATCATTTCATTAAAAAATTTAAATAAAATTTTATTTATTTATTTTAATTACGTTTTTTTTTATTTAAAAGGCTGTTTAATTTTTTTTCCAATTTCTTAAGACAACCTCTTATAGTACCTGATAAATAAATAGATTTGAAAGAACATTTTATTTTTAAAATTTCTTGAATTAAAAGTAAAGAATTGAGTAAAATTAAATAATTTTGACGATAACAGCTTATTATTCCAACTCTTGTAGTTTTATTATATCTTTTTAGAGCAATTGATTGATTCAGAACAGCTAAACCATAATCACCAAAAGTTTGTTGTATAGAATCTTTTATAGCTTGTACAATCTGCTTTTCGTTTACGTTTTTGTCAAAATTTACTGAATCGTTTTTACAACTTAGAACTATTTCAAATAATAAATATCTTCTTTTAACTCTGACCATTTTTAAAACAATTCATTCAAAATAAGCATGTTTTTTTATTTACAAAAAATTTGCGCATGTCCAAATTTTAAACTGATTCCAATTTTTTAAATCAAAACTCAAAATAATCTGGTAATTTTTTGCTCTTTAATACCAAGTCTTTTTTTATAATTTTTCAATGTTATTGAGTCTAAGTTAATTAATGGTATTTCAATATTCTTTTTTAACTTCTAACTTTATTCAAATTTCATTATTCAAAGGTTCAGATTGTTTTGTTATAAGTTTTTTTCTTTTTTACTTGTTGCCTTAAAATTTTTTTGTTATTTGCTGAAAATTTCATATCTTCTAGTATGAAAGAAGTTTTGCTTGCTGCACAACTTTTAAAAAAATTTAATCTTAATCTATCTGTGTCTATTCTTGAACTACAAAATTTCATTATTATAAATATTCATACGTTAGAGGGCGTTTTGAAATAGTTGCGCATGTATTCATTGCATATAAAAATTTAACGTTAAGTTGAATGTTTTATAAATGGCGTTGTATTTGTTTATGTTTTTATTATTTATGTTTAGTTTTTAATAAAAAAATTTCAAAAAGCTTGAAAGTTTTTTAAATTTTTTTAATTTATAAAAAAAAATTAAATTTCTTTGTTTAAAAATTAATTTTAAAAATGGGAAAAATATTTTTAGAAAATTTTGGTGGATCTAAAGTATTTACTTGTAAAGGTTGTGAAACTTTTTTGACTAATAGAGAACAATTAATATCTAGTAGATTCACTGGATCAACTGGTAGAGCATATTTATTTGATAAAGTTGTAAATTTAAAACAAAGGTTTTATTAAAAAAATCAATTTTTAAGTTATAAAATTAAGAAATTTTTTTTTTCAGCGAAGTACAAGAACGTCAAATGTTAACTGGTAAACACATGGTTAGAGATGTTTTTTGTAAAAGTTGTAATAAAAAATTAGGTTGGATATATGAATTTGCTAATGATAAATCTCAAGCATATAAAGAAGGAAAAGTAATTTTAGAAAAAGCATTGATAAATGAAAAAGAAGGTACATTAGATAGTTCTGATAATGCAATTTATTGAAAAAAAAAGTTTGGTATTCTTTTGTTGGTGAAATTTAAAAAAAATTTTTCATTTAAATTCTATTTTGATAGAATAAGAACAATCTTAATTTTTATAAGACAAAATAAAACTTGAAAATATAAACAAATTAAATATTTGATTTTTTACTAGATTTTTTCCATAAATGGAATTAAAACATTTTTATAACGAAATAAAATTTAAAAAAAACTTTTATTGTTCATTAATTTAATAAACAAATATATCGATAAAATTACGGGTGATATATACAATTAATTGGCAGTTAAAATTTACTTTATAAAGTATTCTCTTGTCTAATTATACAAAATTAAATTTGTTTTTTAAATATATTTAAATTGATTTTAAATTTATTTACAATTATGACTGTATAGAAATAGTTTTTAAATAATTTACAAAACAAATAAAGATTTTTTTGAGCAAATTATGCTATTTGGTCATTTTGATATATTTGTTCTTAATTTTTAAAAAAATTTTGCATAATTAAATTGCATCATTTAAAGCTTTTAATTTTTTTTTAAACAAAAATTATTTAAAAAAAAAAGATTTACAACTATTCAACATATAAAACAAATTATTTAGAAAAAAAAATATTCATTTTAAATATATTTTCACATTTCAATAAATATTTGAATAATTATTTACACAAACTTAATATTGAATAAACAGCTTAATTTTTTTCTCAAAGTTTTAATCTCAACTATTAGTATTAGAGTTGATGTAGTTATTATTTATGTTGCTATTTAAATTTGAGTAATCAACCATATTCATTGGATTATTGGAATTGGCATTTGCTTCACATTTCTAGGAAAAAAAAAATTAATTAATCTTTAGTAATTATCTTGAAAAAAATTAAGTTTCTAGAAAATTTTATCAAAAGTTTTCAATTTTAAGTTTTTTCAACTTTCTTCTTTTTAAAAAAATCAGTTTAACTTGTTTTATAAACTAACTTTTATGAGTTTTATTCTTTTATTTAGTTAGTTTTGTTTTTCTAATTTAATTTTTTTTTTGTTTACTTTGATTTTCTATTTCAAATCAAATTTCTTTTTTTTTTTTTTAACTTTCCTACTATCCTCACTTGAATTTCTAAACTTTTTTTTCTTAGTTAAGTTTCTTTAACGCAAAAATATTTCTATTTTAAACTTCTATTTTAAATTAAATTTTGAAATTTAAAAAATTTAAATTCTCGAATGGCTATATTTTTTTAGATAAAAAAACGTTTCATTAATAAAATTCAAGACCTATACAAATCATGATTTTTTTTCTTTTTTTTTTCAAAAGACTGATGGTCAGTAAGAAAATCAATTTAGAAAATTATTATCTAGCTAAAAGATCTTGTTTAAGTTTTCAATGATCTTGTATAAAAGTTTTTGATGGACAAATTTTATATAAAATTTTTCTATTGTGTATAACTTTGTTGTTTAAAATTTTAAAGAATAGAAGGTACTTTATTTACATTTTGAAAAAAAAATTTCAAATATTGTCATCTCATAAGACTATTAAGATAATCAAAGAATATAAATTTAACTAGTCAAACTAAACATGAAATTATTAATAAATTTTCAAAAAAAAAGATTGATTGCTTAAAATTAACAAAAAAAAAAAAAAACTAAAACACCTTTTAAGTTTAGAAAAACAATTTTTTAAAGGAAAAATTTTCTAAAAAAACTCTATTTTTCAATAAAAATACTTACAGCTTGTTTAGCTTGCCATTTTTTAAGCTCTAATTTATATTTTTGGAATTGTTGACACCAGTCAGCATAGACTTTACGAAAATCTTTCTCATTGCTTATATCACAAGTTTCTATAATTAAATAATCGAATTATAATTTTTCATTAGCTTATTACTTTTTTTAAACTTACTTGTATCTACAATTATTTGATACCTAAACAGAGGTTTATTAAAAATTCGACATTCAAAAAATCCATGTTCTTTTGTTGTCGCTCCTAATAAAACTAAACCTCCATCAGAAGTTTGTACAAATCTTTGCCTTAAATGAAGATTTGCTAATGTATTCCCAGTCAATTTTAATTCCATTGTTGTATCTCCATTAGCAGAAGTGAAATGCCAAGAGACAGGTTGTTGAGCTGTATCAATTGATTGACCAGAAGCCAAATGTGAAGGAACATTACATGGTAAATGTAAAGCTTCACCTACATTAACTTGTTTACTATATTGTTTTGCACATTGATCACAAATGCCATTTGAATTATTAGTCACATCTTGTAATAATCTAAATTTTTATTAAAATAAAAAATAAGTAAAATGAATTTAAAATAAATAAAATTAATTTTTTTAAAATAAAAAATATAAATAAAAAAATAATAATAACTTACCCAGCTGTAAATGGTTTACATTCTTGAGCATTTTGATCCCAACCACAATGTGGATCACGCACGCATTGTACACAAGAATTGTATCGTTGTTTACAATTTAAAAGGCTTATTTGTTTAATAAAATAATCAGTTGCTACATAAATTGAACGGTGTTTTGAACTTATTTCAATTGCTCTAATGTTTTTTGATTCGTAATTATTTGGTGCTGGTGTAGAAGGCGTTGTTACGCCAGGCATATTATAGTTAAAAATATCTATTACATCTAAAACAAAAGAGCGTCCAGTACCATTAGGACGAGTCCATTGAACTAACTTTATTAATTTACCACAACTTGTTCCTATGTAAAATAATTTATATTTCATTCCTTCAACTTCTAAATAATCAACAGCTATTTTAGTAAAAATTAAATCTTTTTTGTAAAAAATAGGAAAATTATTATTGTTCGATGTTGAAGTATCAGTTGTACTTGATTGTTGATCATTTGCAAAACCATTTTCATTATTAGAATTGAAAGAATTTCCATTATTTGGATAGTATTCACCGTTATGATTAAAATAAGAAAACGAATTCGGTTCTGCTAAAGTTTGATGATATTGATCATTTATGTTTCCCTGATTAGCTACAGCTTCATCCATTAATGGATGACTGCGTATAAAATTTAAAACAGAGTCTGGTAATTGTTGGGTATTATGATGACAAGAACCAGGTCTAGGTGTAGGTACTTTACTACTTAAAACAGGTAACCATTGAGATGAAGAAGAAACTTGTTCTTTGAATTTTCCTAAAAATACTTTTTCAATAGTTTCTAGCGTAAAAGAACAAACAGCGCTTCCAGTTAATCCATTGTTAGAAGTTGAAAAAACTCCATAAAATGTATTAGGATCATTTGGATTTTGTGTAACATGCTCTATTCGTGAACAAAAAAAATTTCAGTTTTTAGAAACTTTACATAAATTAAAAATCAAAGTTACTTACGAATTTCATTAAAATAAAAAGGAAATTCTCCAGGGATTGAACAGTTTAAACGAGCTTTAAGAAATGAAGCCCAGTTTTTAGCCAAAATATTTTTTCCGCCAATATCTTTCTACAAATAGAAAAAATTTAATTAATTTAGAGAAAAAATTTTTTTGTATTGAAAAAAACATACTTTACAAACACGTGCTACTCTTGAAAAAATGTTTTTACCACAATTGATGTATTCAACAGCAGATTCTCTAAAAAAGAAATAAACATGTTCACCTATGTCAAATGATCCAACAAAATGAGGTTCTAATAAAAAAAAAATATTTAATATTTGAAGTCTATTGAAAACAAACAAAAAAACTTACTGTCAAGCCATTTTGAATCATATTTAACAGTTCTACGATAAGGGTAAAGTTCTTTTTTATCAGTAAAATTATACAAATTAGTTCTGAAAATTACTGAGTCTGCTCTTGTGAATTCAGCAACTGATCCTGAGTAAAGTGCTGGTAAATCACCTGGATTACCATGTTCTACCCAAACTGCTGTTGAATTATCTTCAGGATCAAATGGACATTTAGCAATACCATTTCCTATTCCAGGATAACTTTCATCTGGATTTAATTCAGTTAAATTTGGCTAAAAAAAAAAATTTTGAATTAATGAAAATCGTAATATTTTTAATAGTTTCTTATAAAAGTCTAGGTTAATTAAAATAAAATAAATTAGAAACTCTGCATAATTAGATTAATTAGATCGGAAGTTATCTAATTAGGCTATAGAGTTTAAATTTGCTCATCATGTAATAAATAAAAAGAAAATTTAAAGTTTCTATTCTAAAATTTGATAAAGATTTATAAAAAAAGATTAATTTATTTCTTCTATTCTACAAAGGCTAAACAAAGTAAAAAAAAAAAAATAAAAGTGATGAGTCCCCGCTGAGGAAGTAGATGACATTTAAAAATTTTATTCCGGAATTTTGAATAAAAATTTAACCTATTCTAGTTAACTTAATAAACTCATTAACGATTAGTTAATGCAGCTATTTTTAAGATAAAAAATTTTTTAACTTTTCAACTTAAAATTTTATATAAAATATACATTAAAGGAACAAAAAATAGAATAATTATAAGCTAAATTGTTTTTGAGACATTAGAAACTTATGAAGGTAAGATATAAAAAAATTAAGGTTTCATTAATCGAGCGTTTTTTTTACATTTGTGTAAAATTTCTGATAAAAAAACTATTTTTGTAATGAAAAACTCTAAATTTTTTTTATAAATTCTTTACATAAGATAAGCTTTTGATTAAAAATTGATTTTATTAAGAAAAAATTTAATTAAACTTACATTAAGAATCCAATCTTTAGGACTATGTGCGTTAGTTCCACAAACATAAAGTTTTTTTCCACCTTCAATTCTTTGTATTACACGAACATGGTTACGACATTCATATTGCTAAAAAAAAATTGTGATTAAATTTTAAAACTTATTATCAAAGAGTACTTTTAAATGATCAATTAATTGCTGTTTGTTTAGAGAAAAATTTTTTTTTGAAAATTTCATATCACATTCAATTGATTTATCGATCTAAACTAAATATAAAAAACAATGTGGACAACATTAAATGGCTCATTTACTTAAAATTGCCCTTTTTACCTTTGTTAATAAAATTGAAACATTAAAGTTAATATCAGTAAGTTCAATACTATTTCATGTTTAAACTTTAAATGAAATTTTTGTCTTAAAAAAGCAATTTTATAACTATTTGAAAAAAGATTTAAAGTGTAGACATTTGAAAAAGATTTGAAGAGAAAATCAACAAAAAAAAAATAAACAACACAATATGCATTAAAGAAAAAATCAATGTAAGAGTGTTAGAAACTTTCTCTCAAAAAAGTCAAAAAATTTTTAAATTTTTAGAATGCTTTGTTTTAAACTCAATTATTTTGATTCAGTTTTCAGGCTATTATTTAGTTTCATGATTATTATAAAGCTTATAAACTATTATTTATCTCTTTATTATTTTACTATTTTTTGATTATTCAGCTTTAAACTACTAAATTATATATTTCTCATTAAATTCTTTATCATTTACATAAGTTTTTTGTATTTTACTAAGTCTTATTTTACTTCAATTATTTCTTTGTCAATTTTATTCAACTTAATAAATTAACACCATTACTTAATACAGCTTCTACTCAAAAAAATTTATTAACTTTTACTTGAGTAAACATATTAATCTTTTCAATGAATCAAATTTATAAATACTTTTACTAAACTTATAAATCTAAACGTGTATAAAGAATTTGAATTTAAATAAAATACATTCACACTTTTAATTAATTTTTTTAAAATTGTTTTATGACAATATAAATAATAAAGAAAAAGTTATGTAACTTTTTTTTGAATCAAAATATTTCTGAAATACCTTTAAATCTAATTAAAAAATTAATATTTATTGAAAAGCTTTTTATTTTTTAAATTGCTTTTCAACTACTACCAAAAATATTTTATTACCAAACTAAATTTTTAAATAGCTAAATTTTGTAATAAAAGGTAATTTTACGTGTAATACGTGTTGTTTAAAACAAAAGTTTTTTTGATTTTAGCTTAATTAATGTTAAAAAATTAAAAAATAATTTATTAGGCAAAAATTAAACAGACATTAGTATTTCAACAAACTAATTATTTTTTATAAAATAAAAATTAGCAATTTAATTAACTTACCTCTGACTTTCCTTTGGATATACAACTTTTACTGTTATGAGGTTCAAGGTAGATTGAATCCGCCTGTAAAAAAAAAAAAAATTAATTCCAATTCGACTTTTTTTTCTTGAAAATTCTTAAAAAAAACTGATTAAATATTTCATAGAGGTTTAAAATAAACTTTTAAAAAGATGTTAACCAAATCAATTTTTCAAAAAAAAACTTTTTTTTACTTTAAAATTCAATTAAGAAACAACTGTTTTTTTTTTTAATAAATTAAATTAAAAAGTTTTCTTAAAAGTTTATTAAAAAGTTAAAACAAAATGTAATGTAGTTGAAATAATTAAATGAAATCAAATAAAAAAAAGGGTTTGAAAAAAAAAGTTAAAGTGAGAAGAGAATCAATATTGACAAATGAGCCAGGTGTTTGCATTTTGAACAATTTGCTACTATTTTCTTTAAGTTGAGAACTTTTTAATTTAGTTAAAAAGTAAATATTTGCATTTTTAAACGGATTTCCGGCCATTAGTATAGCTTATCTATAAAAAGTTTTTTTTAGAAACTTGTTCAATGCAAAATCAGTTTTTAATCTATTTAACAATATTTCATAGAAAAAATATTTTTTTAAAAATGACTTGATTTAAAAACTAATTATTTTATGACTGAAAAAACTTAATTAAAAAAAAAATAATCCAACTTGAAAAAGCTATTTATAAAAGGTTTGAAAAATTGAGTAGCGTTGAAAATTAGGGATTTTCTTAAATGCAATTTATGATGCTTAAAATTATAAAATTGATTTTATTCATTTTAAAGCACGTGTAAATAAATTTTAATTTTTTTTTTTGACAAAATGGTCAAATTTGTAAATACGCACAATAAATTTGAACGTGTTTTGAAATTTTTATATAAATTTTAATCAAAACCTTTGAAAATTTGAGAAGAAAAAAATAAGTAAAAAAAAATTGGATTATTTGGCTTTAGTTAGATCAAAATATTTTATATTAGAACAAACATCAATTAAGATACAGTATTTCTTTATTAAGTTTACAAGATTAAAATTAGATCTTTTATACCTAAATTACAAATTTGAATAAAAAAATAACTGAATAAGATGCTAAACCTTATAATAATCTATTAATTATAATTAGTCAAGCTTTTAATAAAATAAAAGTTTTGAATATTTCAAAATTATCTAATTTGGAAAAAAAAAATTTAAAACGCACGTACTTCATCGAATTAGTGTCAAAAATGGACAAGTAACTTTTTTTTAACAATTAAAATCTTTGAATCTATTTGCATTTTGAAAAGTTCAACGATTCATAAGGTCAAACACCTTTTTAAAAATAACTGTATACTTAAACGAAAATTACTTTGATAAAAGAAAGATGATTTGTACTAAAAAAAAAGCAGTAAACATAGATCTTTAAAAGCATTTTTTTTGACAAAAATATTTTTTTTTCAAAACCAAATTAGTTTATTATCCCAATCGTGAACTAGTTGAAAAAAAAAAAGTAAAAAAAAAGTACCGCGTGCGCCCTAGTTTTTTCTTTTAATTGAAAAAAGCTACACCGCTAACTAATCAAACGGCTTAGTGGAGCTTAAAATTGACTTCGATTGTTTAAAAAAAACTATCTAATTAAACAATTAAATATCAATAACTTTTACTTTGTCGCATCTACAAATCTTTTAGTAAAAGTTATTAAATTAACTTTATTAACTCATTTTTTTTTATAAAAATAAACTTTAAATAATTTACTTAGAATATTAAAGTAAAAGTGAATTATTTTTAAATTTTATTAGCTTTTTAAGGCAAGGTTTGAAGATAAATAACAATCATAAAGATTTTACTTTCTTTTAAAAAAATGATTAAAAACAACTGATTTTTGAATAAAGACATCAGTCAAACAAAAGTTTTGAAAGATGATTGTTTTTGATTTAGTTAAAACTTATTTATTTTTGAAAAAAGTTTAAAATGTTGTTAAAAAAAAATCTAATTGTTTTATGTATTCTTTTAAGTTATCAAATAATTCAAATAAGTTGTTCATTGTTTAAAAAAAAAGTAAAAGACCATAGTACATTGGTAATTCAAAATGTTAATAGTGGTAAAAATAAATGTGGTTGGGGTGGTAGTGGTAATTTAAATTCAGTTATTATAAAAGGTGGGAAAAAAGGTAAAAAACAAGACATTATTTTACATGCTGGTTCATCTAATCATAAAGGGTCATGGAATTATTCAGTAAATAAAAAAAAAATTAAAAAAAAGAAAAAAAAGAAAGTTTACCATGTACCAGTTTATATTCCTGTACATATAGATAAACATGAACATTGGGGTTGGCATAAAAAAAAGAAAGATAATTGGGGATGGGGAAGAGATAGTTATTTTGGTAAGAATTCACATTATTGGTAAAAATAGATTTTTTTTTTATTTAAAAAAAGATTTCTAAAATGAATTTGTAAATTTTCATCTTAAAAATTAAAAAAGACAATTTTTGTCTTTAAAATGTAAAAATAATCAAAAAAATAAAAATTTGATTTTGAAAAATTTAAATAAAAGGTCAATTTGAATAAAAAAATAAATTAAGGAATTAGTTTTTGAAATAGGTAATTTAAAAGAAATAGTGAAAAGATAAATTTTGTAAACGGAAATGTCTACAAAGTGACAATTTTTACATAAAAAATAATTGCAATTTTAAGTAATTTAAGTGACTTGAAATCTTTTTTTTTTTTCAAAAACATTTTGAATTTTTAAAAAGTTTTTTTAAAAAATCTCAATAAATTAGAGAAAAAAACTAATTTGATGAAAAGTTGTACATAAAAATTGAATTAAACTTTTGTTAAATAAAATTTTTTAGTAAAAATTTTTTTTTTTTAAAAAAGTGTCTAAAGTTTATTAAAGGAAATTTATAATCTTTTTAACTAGAATTTCGATTTAAATTTTATACTTTAAAGTTTTTATGATTAGATTTAATGATATTTTTTTTTAGTTCTTAAATTATGGATAAATTCAACTGACCATGATATCTAAATAATTAAAAAGATTTTTTTTATTAGAATGTTAAAACTAAAAAAATTTTTTAACAATTTACAAGATAAAAGTTTTTTAATGCAAATTTTAACATAAAGATAAAATCAATAAAAACTGATAATCAAAAACAGAAATTTTTAAAAAATGATTTTTGAAAAGAAAAAACTTTGATAACAAAAGATTGTTATTTGTTAATATAGAAAGTGAAATCAAGATATTAAGATAATTTATTTTATTTAAAAACTGAAAAATGATGTATTTTTTTAATAAGACTTAGTGAAAAATACAAGTGGATTTCAATGAGAAAAAAAACTTATATTTGAATAGGCGTAAGACTACACGTGCCCGCACGTGTTTCTAAACACACGAGCTTAATACCAGATGCAAATACATCATCATAAAATGTAAAAAAAAAATAGGTGGACATGAGTAGTCAATAATTACTTTTTTGGGCTAATTCAATTTTTCATTTATAAAACTATTTTACATATAGTTAACTTAATTTGAAATCGTCAATTTATCATTAAGGCTATCTAGTTCCGATCACAAATAATAAGGCTGAAACTAAGATTAGAAAATTGAAAAAAAAAGTATTCAAATTATAATAGTTTCTACTTTTAATGAACTTCTAATCATTTAAAGTTTAAATTTGTTAAAAAAATTCGAAGAATTCTTTTAATTTATTTTCTGAATAAATTTGAGTTTATTAAAGTTTTTTTTTATAAACTCATTCATTAGAAATGATGGTATTAAAAGTTTAGTTTTATTGTTTAATTAGCTTTATAATAATTAAGAATTTTAATCAACAAAATTAGAGAAAAATTTTTTTTTTTAAAACTCATCAAAATTAAGTTGAATATTTGAATATAAAAAAGCTCAATTTATAACTAAATAACTAATTCAATCTTATAGTCTACTAATTATCATTGTTTATCTTATGATCTTTTAGTTTATCATTTTTTTTATTTTCACTTAATTTATCAAAAAATTTAAAAAACCAAAAACATTTTTCATAATTTATTTTAGTCATCACATGGTAATTATTAGAAAATGGTTTAAAATGACTTTTGATTAGCTTATCGTTGGAATAAAAATTTTTTTACAGATGAAAAAATACAAAATTAACTTCTACATAATTAAAAACAAAATTAACGAAAAAACAAAAAGAGCATAAAGCTATTTTTTAAAACTAATAAAAAGTTTTGAAATAAAAAATTCGAATTTTAAAAAAAATTTTAAGTTTGAAAAAATTTGAAGAAAAAATTAAAAACTTTAATACTTTAAAACTCTAATTTAAAATTTTTTTTCAATAGATTAAAATACGAGTCAGATGAACACAGGAAACGCAATAAAAATGAAATATAAGTTTAAAAAGTTCAAATTTTATATCGACAATCTCAATAAAAATCGGTCAAAAACCATCAATTCTTAACAAAATAAAAAAAAATTTTAGTTAAACCGGAAACGATAATCTTTTTTAATTTTACATTGTTATTAGTGTTTCAATTTTTTGAACAAAGAAAACCAATTGAAGTTGAAAATAAATTTTAATAAATTTTTTTGTAAAAAGGTTTTTATTAGTTTTTGAAAATAGTATGGTATGCTTAAAAATTAATAATCAATAAGTTTTAATATTCTTAAAATAAAAGACTTTTTCAGCACTATTAAAAAAGCTTAAGGTAATTGATTATTCAAATAAGATTATTAAAAAAAAAATTTTAATCAATTTTTGACATCTTTCATTTTGTATGATGTCAAAATATTAAATTATCTCATTAAAAATATTATTTTTTGTTACATTGTTAGATTTACAAGAAAAATTTTTTAGATCAATTTTTTAGTTGACAAAGATTAAATTTTTTTTAAAATACTTTTTCATAAAATTTAGCAACTAAAAAATGAATATTTTGACAAAGAATTTAAGAAATAAAAAACATTTAAGTAGTAAGAGAAATGTCATTTTAGGTGACTTGTAATGAAAAATGTCTATCATTCTATTTGTATGGATCATTGATTTGAATGATAGATGAGAAAATTTTTGAACAATTTGCATAAAAAGTTTACATTGATCAAAACTTTTGTAAAAAAATAAAGATAAAAATTTAAGTTAAAGTTTTAACTTATAAACAAAATCCTTTGGGCTAAAATAAAATTAACTCTATTTTAAAATGTTTTGGCTTATAAAAAAAGAACAAAAAAATTTAGATGATTTTTTTAGTTAAAAAAAGAACATTTTTTATACATTTGCTTCTAGCAAAAAACTTTGATATTTTAATTCGTTTTTTTTTAAGATAAGTTTTTTTTCATTAGTAAAAACAAAAAACTTCATAATTAAAATAAAAAGCAATTAAAAAGTTTTTTTTTTTTCTAACTAACTTTGAATAATCAACTTGACAAAAAAAGTATCTTTGACTTGTATTATTTATTTTGATCACTTTAATTTTACAGATAAACTTTAAAAATAAAATGATGAAATTTACAGATCAAAACTAAGACAAACAAAAAGATAGATTCGGTTGAATAAAATTGATTTCCTGTTTAAAAAAAAAGAAAAGTTTTCTTGATAAAAAAAAAGTTTATATCCGCTTAGTAAAGATAATTCAAAATGAAGTAATTCTAAAAATTGACCTATAAGAATTCATTTATTTTAATATTTAAAAGTAAAATGAATTTGACAAAATGAATCTCTAAACATTTTTATAAGTTTGATGACAGCTAGTAAAATAAATTTTCAAATAGTGGTAGATTTAATCAGTATAAACAAAAAAAAAGTTGATTAAAAGTTTAGAAATATCACTTGATTGATCAATAAAATTTTAGTTTATAATTAGTAAAAAAGCTTTCTAAGTTTAACTAAGAGAAAAGTTAGCACATAAAATAAAGTTCATAAAAACGAGATAAACTAAAAAGTAGTTAATAAAAAAAAGTCAGTTTAATTTTTATTAAAGTACACAATGTAAACGCATTTAAAAAATAGTTAATTAAAAACTTAAGTTTAAGAAAAATTATAAGAAGTATTTTAATGTAAAAGTATAAAAAATTTAGTTGATAAGAAAAATCTTATTGGTGAAAAAGTTATGATGAAAAACATAAAATAAAGAGTAATTAATTATAAAATGAAGTGTTGTTAAGGAAAATAAGCTCAGTTTGTGTAAAATATAAATTAAGCTTAATTTGAGTGAAAATTCCTAAGAATTTTTTTTTAAATAAAAATTAACATTAGTAAAGATTTATTTAAAACAAATTTAGTTACTAAAGATTTATATAAATTAAGTTTAATTCATGAAGTTAAATGAATTAAAAAAAGAATTTCAGTTCATAAAGCTTAATAATCTGTTTCAATGTAATCAAAGATACTAAAACAAAGAGTGTTAAAGTGAAAATTTGTTAGTAAACAAGAACTAAAAAACCCGAAACAAAATTATTTTAACCAAGGAATTGTTTGCATAAAAAAGAAAATATTTTAGACAAGATTAAGATAAATATAAAAATATTTCTTAGTTATTTTAAAACATACCATATGTTTAAGAAGGATGTTTCTTATTAAAAGTTTGTTATGAAACTTTCTAAAAACAAAACAAAACAAAAAAAAGTCTTAAAGAAGATAGGCGGATAGTAAGAAATCACCCAAAAAAAAAACCCAGATGTAAATTTTTTCTTAAGTATTCAAATTACTTGTTTATGTTCAAGGAAGGAAAAAATTATTAAACAAAACCTTTAAATTCATCTTTAAAAAAAAAATTTTCTACTTCAATTCAAAAAAATTCTAAAATCAAAAGAATTGTTTTAAACAATTTTTCACAACTTTCTTTGTTAGATTATAATGAATTTAAGTATTAAAAAAGGAAATTTTTTTTATAAAAAGGATCGATTTCATTGGGTGGAAGTTTAAATGCTAAAATTTACAAAGATCATAAAACAGATGTTTAGAAGTTTAGTTTCATCTTTACTTCCGTCTTTATTTTAAAAAAACTAATAGTCTGAAATTTCTTCTTTAAGAATTCCATTAAAAATAATTCTTTTCATCAAAAGTTCTCAATAAACTGATAACTAATAATTTGAAAGAAAAAAATCATATCGTATGAAAGTTTTAAACAAACAAAAACTGGTTTAATTAATTCAAAAAAAGAAATTTAAAATAAACAGTTTGAATGCCCTTTTTGAAAACTATAAAGTTGGATTGAATTTAAGCTGCTTAGACTTTATTTTTAATAAATATTCTAGTCAAATAAAAAAAGCTTACTATTCTTTGTTATTAAAACTAGGTGATTTATGACTTGTATGTTGCATAAATAAAACGTCATACAGTGCGATTAAAACTGACAGCTTTACCTGTAAAACCTGATGCTACTTTTAATTAATGTAAAGCGCTAGAAACTTAAATGAAACTTGTAAGTACTAAATGTATTTTTAGTAAGAGTGTTTAGCAAACCAGATTAAATTATGAAAAAAATTTTTGCATCTAATTATTTTCTATTCTGATAAAAAAATATTTCTAATCATGAAGGACGTTTAAATTTACATTTAAATTTTCTTATTTTTGTTCAAAAAATGAATTTAAAAACTTTATCTAAAAAAATTGTATCTAATTAATAAAGTTTTAATTTAGTAAATAAAAAAAGCAATAAAGATATTATGATCAATTGAGAATTTTTGATCAAAATTTTTTTTATTACTATTAAGCACGAATTTTTGTTTCAAACGTAAATTTATTTTAAAAACTTTTTTTTTAAATGAAATTTGAAGTATTTTTTTATCAAAAGAATTTCAGTAAATGATAATGATGACGTCGTTTGAGCAAGAAAAAGATGTTTAATGAAAATTATATAAAGATGTGTTTTCTTTAAATTTTACCGGTAAATGATATCATTAACGAATATAAAAGTTTTATAAATATAAAAAAAAATTTTCTAGAGGGCATAATATTCACACGTAATTTAAACAAATTTAAGTTTTAAATTAAAATTCTAAAATTGATTAAATAAAAATGTAAAACTTCTTAATGATGATCAAAAAGAAAATTTTTTTAAAGGCTTGAGTAGGCAAGTTTAGAAAAATTGATGATCTTACTAAAATCATGATGGAAAAAATAAATAAAAAGAATTAAATAATTGAACTAGAAAAACGTATTCTTAACATTTGTTTTTGACTAATACTTGTGCGTGTTATAGGTCGTCAATAATTAATTAGAAAGAAAATTGAAAAGTTTTTTATTAAAATTTAGAAGTTTCTTATAAAAGCATTCTGACTAAAATTCATGATTTATAATCTAAACTATTTTTTTATAAAAAATCATGTAAATAAATTTTTATTTTACAAACGTACAAATAAGAGTTTTTTTTTCAAGAAAAATGAATAAGTTATTCTCCTTGAATAATCATCTTAATAAATTTTCTTTTAAATAATCAACTAAAAGTTTTTTCAAAAAAAAAATTTTTTTTAAAATTTACTATGAAAAACATCATCTTAATAGTGATGAACATCATCTAAAAGTTTACTATGAAAAATATCATCTAAAAAAGAAGAATGTCATAAAAAGATACTAAAAAGAGTATCATCTAAAAAAATCTTTATAAAAAATTATCCTTAGAAGTTTCTTTATGAAATATCATCTAAAAAGTTTGAAAAAATTAACTAAAAAAGAAAACAAAAAAAATCAAAAAAAAAATTTTCTTTTTAAAATCAAGTCTCACAAATTCTAAATAAAATTTAAAACTATATTGTTTTATAGTTTTTATTAATTATAAAAAGAAGTGACAGTTAATAGAAATTGCATGTATTTTTTTTTTTTTGGAAAAAACAAAAAACTTAAATAGCAATTGTACTGTCATGTTAATCTTGATCTTAGCCATTTAAATTTCATTAATCATTATTAAATTAAAAACTAAGAAAGTGTTTATTTTTTTTTATTTTATGCCAAAAAAAGTGTAAATGGTTTTTTTTCTACTAAAAAAGATGAATTTAAGATTTTAATTTTATCATTTGAGCAGTAAAAATTAATTAAACTCATTTTCTCAAACAACATCATTAATTTTAAAAAACCAAATTCAAAAAAAAAAAATTTACACAAAATGCTTTTTATCATACTTTTCATCAAAGAAATATGAAATTAGATTTTATTATCATCTAATACCTTTTTTTAGTAAATTATTTTTCAAAGGAACAAATTACATTAAATTTTAGTAAAATTGAGATGAAAAATTTAAAAAAAAAATGAATCAAAAAAATAGCATGATAAAAATTGAAAAGATCAAACATCTAATTAAAGTATTTAAATAAAAATATATAATTTTTGTTAATTTTACATCATAAAAACTTACCTCGCATTGAGTCCTATTAACATTAGACAAATTTAGTTTATAGATTCGATCCCTAAATTAATTAAAAAAATAAAATTAATTTTTAGTAAATTAGAAAAACGATTTGAACTTTTGAAAATTATAATTTAAAATGAAGAAAAGAAATTAAGGCTCCATTACAACTAATTATTTAAATAATGGACAATTGAGATTAGCTTAAGAATGTCTTTATAGATAAAAGCTTAAAATTAGCTCAAATTACCTTTTTGTAATTTTTATCAAAAAAGTAATAGATTGATCAGCTAAAATTACTTTTTTTTTCTTTTTATCACTTCAATATATTTTACAGGAAATAAAATTTTTTGCCAATTATACTTTCTAAGTCAAAAGATAATTTGCCTAAGAAATTTATTAGAAGAAAAGGTCAATAATCTATAAGTTGATATTAATCATTTAAAGCAAAAAAATAATTAATAACAAAACTAGTCAAAAGACATAAATTTATTACTTTTGTTAAATTTAGCTTTAAACTATATTAAGTTTTTATTTATTTTAATTATTTTTTTTGAAAATAATTCATTTGTGAAATGAAAATTTCACTAAATTAAGAATTGATTACTAGAGAGCTAAAAAAAAAATGTTTAATTAAAAAAAAGGTGATGAGGTCGTTTGTTTTTGGTAAACCCTAGCGTTTTTAATACTAATTAAAAAGTATAATAAATTATATTAGAATAAACAAAACAAAAAAAAAGAAGATAAATGTAAAGCATCATAAAAATATAAAAGAGACAATTTTAAAGGTGGCGTATAGAAGATATAAAAAGCAATAAAGAAAAATGCCCATTAGATAAAGTGAAATGTTTATGAGCACGAAATTAAAATAAATTGCCAATTAATTTAAGCATTGAGTAAATTCTATGTCCAAATTTCTCTATTTAAAAAAAGGTACTTTTGCTAACTCTTATAAGTTTGTAGCTGCTTAAAAAAAACTACTGTAAATTTTTAATTATATTTTCTTTGGTTTTTTTTATGAGTCTGTAATTTTTTGTTTTTGAAACTACTCATAAAACAGACCACGATTTAATTACCCCACAAAATTATTGTCAAACAAAAATAAAAGACCAAGATTCAAAATAGAGTAATAAAAGAATTTCAAAGTTCACATAATTAAAAATTTTTAAACTGTTATCATCTAGTTTATTAAAAGCTTAAAAGTTTCTAAAAGCTGTATTAAAATTTCATCTCTATTCTAAAAATTTCAAAGGAGAAAAACCAGCTGGTTGTTTCTTTGAACAATAAAAGCAGGTGGGTATGAATTGGTGAAAGAATCGATAGATTTAAAAAAAAAACAAACAGTTGTTAATGGCTTAATTAGCAAGATTAAAGCAAAATTCTTCAGAGTTTTTTTAGGATTTATTTAAAACTGAAATTTCAAAAGTTTATAAAAAACAAAAAAAGAAACAAATGCTTCTTTGTTCAATTAATCACTATTCAGTAGTTTAGTATTTGAACTGATTTGAAAGTCAAGTCATTAATCTTTTTTTCTTTTTTAGAACTACTAACATTAAAATTTTAGAGTTTTATGAGAAAGACAACTAATAAAAACTAAAAAAAAAAAATCATTAATTGACTAGATGGTATATTGGCATTGAGAATTTTCTCTTGTTTTGTTTTTTTAGCACCTAGTAACCTAGACATAAGAAACAATTTGTTAACAATAATTTATTCATCTTTTTTGAAAAAGATATTCTTGGAATTCTTAATATACTTTTGAAATACAATAGTTTTTACTATGATCATTAACAGGTTCTCATAAAAAAATTTTCTTTAAAACTTTAAATTTTTTAATATAAAATGACCTTAGTTAAATTACATAAATTAAAAAATTTCTCCTACAACTATCTTAATTTAGGTTTTCTATTATATTAAACTAAAAAAAAATGAAACAAAATAATTTAACAAAGAAAATGAAAGTAAGATAAACAAATGGTAATGGACTTAGATTAAGAAAAATTTATTCTCATGTTTTAAGAATGACCATTTTAAAAAAATTTGATAAAAATATTTAAATGAAACATGGAAATCTACTTCCGTTTTAGAAATAAAATATGCAATATTAAGGTGTCTAAAATTTATTTCCGGCTACTTTTTTAACATAAATAGCTATTTTTTCTTAACGCCTTCTACGTAGGAAAATTTATCAAAGTTTTTTATTTTCAAAAGTTCAAAGGTCAAATTAAAAAAAATGAAAAATTTGAATAAAAAACTTACATTGCACCAACATAAAGAACATCATTTTCAGCATCTAGATGAAATGTACGGTAGTAAAATTTTCCACATGTGAACAACTTGACGTGATCTATAAATAAGAAAAAAAAATTAGTTGTTTAAATTTTTAAAATTTGTGGCTATTTTTTTTCTTGTCTTTTATTAATGTAAGCTTCATGTTAAATAATAGTTTTCAAGTGTATTAATTTTTGTATCATAAGATACATTGTAAGTTACAAAGGTAAATAAAACATAAACTTAGGTACAGGTGCTTTACACAAAAAAAGTAAATGTAGTCATTAATTTTCATCTTTCTTTTTTCTGTTCACTTTTATTTCCTTTTTTCTAAATTTATTTTTTTTGTTTAAATTATAAGACAAAAACTAACTTGTAAATAATTAATTTTAGAAATAAAACTTTTTTGCCCAAAATTAAAGTTCTAAATGCTTAATATTAATACAAATTATAATTATCTTTGACTGATAAATTAGAAGAAGAAAAAAAAGGAAAGCACAAAAATTAGATGATTAATTAAATTAGTTTTTTTAATTAAAACTCTAAAAGAAAAATGACCATTTTGGTCAAATTGTTTCTTTTAAGAACATCAAATATGTGTTTTGCTTAATAAAATAATTTTCAAGAAAAAATTTTCAACATTAAACTACTTAAAAGATTTTATGAACTTTATTCAATCGTAAGTATATAAAAAAGCATTTTTGTCTTTAGAAATATAAATTAATTAGTATTAAAATAAGCAAAAAAATTCTTAAGAGACTTTGTTTTTTTTTAAAACCACTATGTCAATGAATTTACTAAGAAAAGTCAATGATTAAACTAAAAACAGTCAATTACTAAACTAAAAACAGTCAAGTTTATACTGAAAGCACATCCGATGTTTTAAATTAAAAACAGTCATTGGTTTTTGCCAGTAACTTCTAAATAAAGTAAATGATCTTTAAAAAAGGCATTGAATGTTTTAGCTAAACACATTGAATGATCCTTTTAAACACATTGAAGTATTTTTTTAATAGAAAAAATGATCCTTTCAAACACATTGATATTGCATCCAATAAGTATAATTGTTTAAAATACAGTAAATGATTATAAACAAGAAATTGAAACTGTATTTTGATATTCTGCAACAATTTAATTCAAATTTTTATCTTTTTTATTTCAGAGAAAAATTCTTATAAATCAAAAATTGAAAAACACACACACAATGTTCCCTTGTGAGTAATTTGAAAGAAAAAAATTTAGATATCGATAGTATCCGAAAAAAAAAAATATAATTTGCCACAAATTGCTGATAAATTTCTTTTAATTAAAAAAAATTACTTCAAACATTTAAATTGAATTTTTAAAAAAAACATAAGTTTCGTAACATTAAAAAGATAAACAAAAATTTGTTTGTATCTAAAATTTTTTTTACTAAAGAACTTCTTAATTTCTAAAGTGTTTTAAATTTTTTTTTTAAACAATGATGCGGTGATGATGTAGTTTAAGACAGCTTTTTTTTGGTTCATTAAATAAATTCAATTAAAAAGATGTTTATACTAAAAATAATAAACCTAGAAATAATGAAGTACGAGTTTCATTAAAAAAAAGTTTTGTTAGTCAAAACATACAAAATATTTTTTAAAATCATAAAAAGATTCTTTTAAAATCATTTATTATGCTCAGACTAAAATTCTTTTCAAACTTCATTAAACTTAACCCAAAGTTTGAAAATAACTTCAAAAAAAATCGAATTTAAAAATCAATTATCAATTTTTTTATGCATTTAAAGGTTTTAGGGTTATAAATCAAGAAAAGATGTTAAGGGCCAGTAAGATTAGCGCAATAAAATTATTTTTTTTTTATAAAAATGATCAGTATGGTCATAAAAGAAGCTTAAAATTTAGCTGCTTTGAATTAATATTTTACTTTTTTAGCTAATTATTTTTTACAGTATGTTTTAATGTTTGTGATCCGAAAATTTCTTAAAAAATTGAAAAAAAAAACAAAGAAAATATTTTGAAAAAATGAAAGTTTTCACAAAATAAAAATCTTGACTACAATTCTAAATAGCTAGAAAAGATTAAAATTTCTCAAATAAAAACTAAATAGACTCTTTCAATTAATAAAGCTAATCTTGAATTATCATTAATTTTCTATTCTTAAATTTTATTAGCTTAAACTTGACAAAAATTCTCTTTTTAAAAAGGTCATCAAAATTAATTGGCTTATTTAAAAACATATCATAAAAATTTTTTAAAATACAAATTTCTTTGTTTTTGTAATTCAAATGTAAAAAGAACTGATGTTGTAAAAATTATCAAATAAAACATTCAAGTTAATAATGTTTCATAAAAAAGTTTTAAAAATGACCTTTTCTAAATCATCTTATTCTTAACAATTTAATGTTATAATCACATTATTGTGAATTTAATGAAAAGGTAAAGATAAAATTTTGAGTTACAAATTGCACAATTTTAAAAATTAAATGATGGATCAGGATTTAAAAGAAGAATAAAAATTACAACAAAAAAATTTATTTTTCACTTTTTAAATAACTAAGTTAAACTGCTTTTTCTATGTACCTGAGTTTTTTATTTCTTTCTAGTGAAATGAATTTTTATTTATAGGCTGCTTAATCTTCAAACAAAAGTATTATCAAGGTGATTTTTAAAAAATGGTTTTTTTCTTTCCATTTTATGATTACAGAAAAAAACAAAAAAGCAGGTATTGATTATGAATGATAGCTTTTTTTAAGGCAGTCATGATTGAAAATGTCTTAATCATCAAAGCATCGTGCAGCTATTTTAGTTTGGGAGAGTGTTTCGCCCTATTGCTTTTTTGGTTTTTTTTAATAACTTTATTTAGTTTTCTTTATTTTTTAATTTTGGGAAAGTCTTAAAGCGCCCAAAAGTATTATTTTTTTATTCTGAACCACGATACCTATATTCAAAAATATTTGATTTAAAACAAATCAAAAATATATTAAGTGGTCATGTAGACTTGAAAAAAAACATGATTGTTTCTAAATAGTCATCATTTTTATCATATTAATTTATTTTATTTATGCTTATGATTATTATTTTTATGAGTTTCATTTTTTGGGTAAAAATTCCTTCATGAATATAAGGAAATGGTCATCCATTAAAAAAATTAAAATTATTTTATAACAACAAAAATGTTTTTTTTATAAAAGTTCAATAAAATATAATAACAGACTTGTTAATAAAATATTTCTTAAATGGCTAAATTTATTTCACTATGCAATTGAAAATTCAAAGTATCATAAATGAACTTTTATTGAAATCAAAAAAAAAGTTTGGTAGTCAAAAATTTATGAAAAGACAAAAAATAGACAAAAAAATATTTTCTCATAAGTTACCTGGCAGGGTATAATTAACAGATTGATAGTGTATAACATAGCAAGGCGCTGACAAATAAAACATGCTAGTGTTAAGAGGTGCGATTTGCATTTTGGGGTTTGTAAAAATTCTATTTTTTTTTTTATAATTTTTTTCAAACTTAAATACTTAAATAGTAGTTATCGACTAGTAGTTAAAATGATAAAAAAGAAACAACTTTAGAAAAAGTATTTAAAGAGGATGGAGCGCATGAATGATTATAAAAGGCACCCCTTAGTCTTTTTCTTTTTATCCTTACATTTTGAAAATAATTTGCAGTAAAAAAAAAATAAATAAATACAGATGATAGATAGGAATGATAGATAGGTAAATATTATATACACAATAAATACATGTTAAAAAAAAGACTTAATAACTTAATCAAAATTCGAGAAAAGTAATTTAGGAAAATAGAGAGATCATCATTACGCCACTGACCAGGCAAAAAGTTCCACCTACTTTTTTTGAATTTAAAATAATTTTAAAAACTGGCAAAAATTCAAATAAAGTTTACTAATATATGAAGTTTTTTTTAACTAAAATAACTTATAAGCTAAAAACAATCATTAAAAAAAAAATGTCTAAATTAGTAGACTATTTATATGAAACCGCGGATAATGTCTTTATTTCAAAGGGCGGATAAAAAAACAAAGGGCAAAAATTAGCTGAAAACTTGCTTTCACAGCACCTTTTTTTTGGTGAAAATTTTCTAAATCAGCTGCAATATTTTGAAACAGTCCATTAAAAAATTTAAATTTCTTTATAAACAAAAAGCGTGACTAGTTATTAATTTAAAAGAAAAAAAAACTGATATAGGTTTTAACTTAAGTGTGAATTTTTGTGTTGATCAGCCTATAGCAAGAGTCATACATTTTAATTTAGAAAAGAAATTTTTAAAAAGTATAAAATTTGAGCTGTCTACATTTAAATTAAAAAAAAAAAACCTTCATGGCAATTGAAAAGTATCAATGAAGATGAAATTTTTCTTTTTTTATCAAAAAAAAAATGTAAAAAGTCTTTTTAGAAATAAACTTTTGAGATGTAACTTTAAATTTAAAGTTAAATTAAAAAATAAGAATTCAAAAAGAATAAAATGAAAAAAGTTTAAAAATATAATTAAACTTTTGTCTTGAATAGGAGCCCTAAGGTCAATTTAGACAAAGTTTTGTTGTTAAATAGTTTTCATTTTTTGCTGAATAATATTTTTGACCAAAATTTAATTCAAAAACTTTTATATTTTTGAGAAAAAAGTTTTAAGTTCATTGCTTAATTTAAACCATATGATAATGATTAGGCTAAAGTTTAATCAAAGTTTTATTGTCAAAGTTTTGTAAAAAAGGGTTTTTTTTTGCAAAAAAGTTAAATAGATTAAAAAAATGAAATTTAATTAAAACAAATAAGGTTTATCAGAAAGTTCACTTACAACAAAATTATCTTAACAAAAAGTTTTTTTTTTGAATAAAAAAAACAAATTTTTTTTTTTGATAAAATAAGCTAAAATAAAACACAGCTGTGAAGGTGAAAAACATGGTAAAATTAAATTAAAATGTAATAGGATTTACAAAACTTTTAACTAAACAAAAAATAGAAAAAAAGTTTTAACTTTGATACAGATGTAAAAAAAAGAACAAAATATTCTAATAAAGACAAAATGTTGAAACCAGGAAGATGTTTTAATATTTTTATTAATTAACAAAAGAAAAATATTTGATGATTTTAAGGATATTTTAAATCATTTATGCTGTTAAAAGCTTAAGATAATAGTTAGACCACAATTTTTCTAGATTTAGATTGCTTTTGGCTAAATAAAAAAAAATTACTTCGATATTCGCTTAAAGGCTAAATTAGTGAAAAAAATTTATAATTAAACTTGATCACATTCGATTATAAGAAATTTTTTTAAAAAAAACAGGTAAATTGCAAATAGAAACCAAGACAAAAAAAAATTAGTCCAACTCATTTAAAAAAAAACGCCCTTTAATTATAAGATAAAATAGAGGGTTCTTATTAAAAAAAAATATAAAATTGTGCTTAGAATTTTAATTGCCGCCAGGTTATAGAAATTTTTAATTTGCATCACCCAAAGATACTTTAAAAGTATAAAAAGTAAATAAAAAATTATCAGTTTTTTTAGTTTACTATTTTAGTTTATAAAACTTTTTAATTTAAAACACTTAGTTTTGCAGGTAAAACTAGAAAAACAAAAAGAGAGTTAATTAAGTAAATTTTTTTTTTTGTATACTCCCAAGAGCAAAGGCACTTTCTTTAAAATACTCTAGAGATTTAAATTTATTCAATTAACTCTTTAAACTGGTCAATTGAACTTTGGTTTAGAAAATTTGAAAAATTCTTTTGTTTGAAAACTTTTTTATAAATTTTTATATAAGAATTTCAAGTTATTTTCATTATTTTTTACTAAATCAAGTTAAAACTTTTTTCTTTTTAATTTTTCAAAATCAAGAATAAAATAAGTTGTCAAAAAATCATGAACTGGTTTGTAATTATTGGAAGATAAAAATTATATTGATAATTTATAAGAAAACTTATAAAACAAACTTATAAGCTATCCCTAATTGTAAAATAAATTAATAATTTGAACTTAGAGAAATTTAATTAAGTCACTTAGTTGATTAATAAATTTTGATCAATCATGAAATAAAAACAAAAGTAAAAATAAAAACTTAATTTCAATTAGAGTAAGTAAAGATAAGAAGTTTCAGGTAAAAAATTATCTCTATACGGTAGTTAAAAAGAATTTATTTTTTTCAAATTAAAAGAAAAAATAAGTTTAACTTCAAAAACTTAATCAATAAAACATCTTTTTTAGTCTACTTATAATTTTTATGATCAAACCTTCACCCTGCCTAGTTTAGTTGAAAGTTGATTTCAAATTTTGAAAAAAAAAATCATTTTAAGAAAAGTAATTTTTTATTTTTTAAGCGGGAGCCCAAAAGGAGATTCTTTGTTACTTCACGTAGAGTAAAAGAAATCTTCAAGTGGCCACTTGGATAAAAACTTCTCGGTTTTGTAATTAAAAATTGAATTTTAAAATAAATTATAATAAAATTAATCAAAGTTAAAGTTAGTTTTAAAAAGTAGTTAAAAAGTAGTATAATCTAGTTCTTTATAATGTTTAAACAGTCAATTATAAGAAAGTAAGTAAATCAGAAAATATTCTCAGCAAATATCTTAGTTTAAAAAGATTAAAAATTGAGGAAAGGCGGCACTCAGCAAGATTTCTCTGGTAATTATACAGATAGGGGAATTTTGATGTCTTTATTCATATTCTCCCTCTTTTTTTTTAACAAATTCTTTTAGAAAACAACTGTTTTCTCTATTTTACAAAACTATTTTCTTCAAATTTTATATACATTTTTTTATTAATTTTATACCCAAAAATATTCAAAAACAAAAGCTAAAAAATTTTTTAATTTTGATAAAGAAAAGAATGAAGTTATTTTAAAAATACACCTAAACAGACATTGTTTTTGTTTGTTTTTTACAATAGTAATTTAAACTATTTATAGCTAAAAAGCTTAGCAGATGCTTTTTTCTTTGCAGATGATCGTGACAAATTTGGTCAGTTTTTTTTTTAAAAAATTCGAGAAAAAATGTTTTCAAAAATGTAGATTTAAAAAGAATAAAATATATATAAGTTATGACAAGAAAAAAATGTAGGTAAAAACTAGCCTTTTTGATTAGTTAAAGGCGGTAAATAAATTGAAATACAAAGAGGAAATTGTTTTTAGCGTTTTTCTTCCGCTTCTTTGACGAAAATTACAAATTAAATTGCTGAGATTACTAAATATAAAGAAAACCAATCGAAAGTCCCAACACGTTTTAAGAAAAGAAAAAAAAAAGCCGGTCAAACACATCATATATCTAGTGTATTAAAGAGATAATTGTCTTTTTCATAGACTATGAAGTAAAATCTGTTCATTACAAAACAAAAAATTTTTACATCTAAAGCTTTAAGTTTGTTTTATATTTTTTGATGCTTTTAATCATCAGTAGTCGATAAAAATTTGAAAAGAAAAAACGTCTTCAAAGAATTAAAAAGAAAAAACAAAGAATTACTGATATTCATTTTTTTAGTAAAAAAAGTTTCCCTAAATTAATGTTTCCTAGAACAATTATTTCTTCAAAATTAAATTATCTTAGTTTAAAAATTTAATTTTATAAAATAAAAATCAATTTAAAATTATACTAAAATAAGTGTTTAAGAATATTAGACAAAATTAAGATAATTTTTGGCTAGAACATTGATTAAAGATTTATTAAAACTAGTTTTCTTAATTGTAAAACAAAAGAAACTTGAGATATTAAGTAAATATAAGTAATAAAAATTTTCTAGAAACTCAATTTGGAAATTATTTTACTTCTGTTCATATTTCAGGAAAATTAATCTAAAAATGTTTATTACAGTTTTAAGTATATTTTAGTCAAAAATAGATGAAAAGCTTTTTTTTATTAAAAAGAAGTTTAATTGAAATGATGTAAGATAAGAAAAAAACTATTATAAAACTAAGCATTTGATTAGAGTTTTTTAAATTTTTTTCTTTTTTAATATTTTTATCAATTACTTAATTGATGAGCTTAAAAATAATTTTCTTTTAAATTAAGCTTAATTTATTTGAATTACTGAAATTAGTAGATCAAAGAAGTTTAATAAATTAATTTTATCCTTAATTAATCAGATATTATAAGCTTAAATAAAATTAGAAAAGCTTTTCCCTTCAAAAATAAATACAATCGATCAATTTGATACAAATTAAAAAATTTTTTTGTAAAGAAAGATCATTATTTGTTAGATATCTTACATTTATAAAGTAAAAAGTTATAAAAAAATAAGTTACAATTAAATAAATAATTTAATTATAGAACTATTGAACCCTTCTCTTATGAAATTCTAAAAGTAGTTTTTCAAATGTTTTATTACAAAGTATTTTGTCCACCCGTTTTAAAACATTTTCAAAAGATCAATGTTAAAAATAAATTTTTTTTAATTACAAGGGTTGATGTCTGTTTAGTCAATGTTAGTGTTTTGAACAGATGTTATTATTAAGTTTGTTTTTTTTTCGATGAAAACTAACAGTAACATAGAAAAAAAAATTAGAATAAAAGCATTGAAAGAAATAATTACCGGCATTAAATAGGAAATTGATGAGCATCCTGTAAATAGCTAATCTCATTAAAAGTTTTTATGATTCTATTTTTATTAAAAAAATATATGTTAAAACAATTTTTTTGTTGAATAAAAACTTTGAATAACCAAAAACGAACATAAAACTTTTTTAACTTATCGAATTTATGTTCAAATATAATTAGTAAATAAATTTAGTTCAATTTTTTGTATCAAAAAAGTAACAATCTTAATGATAAAAAATTGACTTTTTATTGTCTCATTAGATCTATTATAACTTTTTATTTATGTTTTATATGATTTTAGGCCGGAAATAAACTAAAGAACACAAGTATTTAATTAGAATGAAATTTTAGACAATTGTTTTTAAACATGAGCTTAAAAGATTGTATTTTGAAAAGTTATTTTATTATTGAGTCATTTGACAAAAAAAAATTTAAAACATTTTTAAAGACCAATTCTATCGAATCAAAAAAAAAATTTTATTAAGAGATGAAATAAAAATCGAAAAAAATAATGTTTCTTTTTTTTAAAATTGAATTGTTTTAGATTTATTTTGCGGGAACTATTTTTTTTTTACAAAGCACGGCATGTGTCTTTCCGTTCAATCAACTCAACAGTCTTTAATTGAGAGTGAAAAAGAAACAAGAGTAAACAAAAATGAATATAAATTATAAATTGAATTTGAGAAAAAAAACTAAATTAAACATTTCATAACAATTTTATCATTTTTTTCTCATCATTTTAAATTTTCTTTGAATAAAAAATTAATTTTTTTAAAAAACTTTTTTTGTATATGGCAAACAAATTTTCAACAAAACAAAATTATTTTTTTAATAATAACTTTTAATTGAATACAGAAAGTTTTTCCAATAAAAGTTTAACTATCATCTAACAAAAACAATATGAATCAAAAATTTTTCAAAAGTTTAAAAAAAATAATAGAAAATAAACAAACGATTTCCTTTTAAAAATTGTCTTTGACCGGAAACAATCACTGTAGTTCATGAGTATCTAAACATTATTTTTTATTTTGAATTTAGATATTTAGAAATGGGTCAAAATATTTCAAACATCTGTCGCATCTTTTTTTGATTTTAAATTTTAAAAATCACCTTTTTTTTATAAAAAAAAATAAAATTTTCATTTCAAATTTTAAATTAAAAAAAAAATTAAGAAGTAAAATCTCTAAGGAGAAGGGTTGTTAAGTGTTAAAATTTTTTTTTTTCTACAAAAATTTTTATAGTCCTTATCTTTAGATTTAAAATAAAACATTGTTTAACACATCTGCTGATCAAGCGACACTATTATTACGGATCCTAACGTTTTAATTTAACTTTTTGAACTAAATTTTTTTTTTGATTTTTAAATGGTTGAGTTAGCTTTTCAAATGAAATTCCATTTTTTTTTTCAAATTTAAAATAATATCAAAGAAATTCGAAAAAAAGGAAATTATTATGTGAACAAAGAAATTCTCATCATTTTCGGAAAAAAAAGAATAGTCTATGCATCATTTATTTAAGGATGTAAAAATGAGAAAAAAAAACAAAAGAAATTTATTAATTGTAAATATGAATAAAATTTCTTTTTGATGAAAATTTTGGAAAAATTTGAAAATAAGCTTATTTAAATTCAAATGAATCAGAAGTTTTAAAAAATAATTTTCTAGAATTCTTAAATCTTTAATTTGTTATCGAAGTTTTAGAAAATTTTTTTTTCAAATAAAATCACTTTTACTTTCTGCTCATAGGAATGAATAAAAATATGTTTTGACTAAGTTAAAATTAAAATAAAGCTGTTATCAGAAAAGAAGTGATTTAGATGATTTAAAAAAAATAATGAAGAGAAAATTTTTTTTTTAAAAACGTCAAATGCAAAAAGGAAGTAAAATTGCGACTGAAAATGATAATAACATTTAAATTTGATTAAATAATTTTTGGTCTTTTTTATAATATTCAAGGATGCTTTTTAAAAGAAAGTTAATTTATTTTCGCACTCTAAATTCTGTAGAAAATTTTGATTAAACATTAACTTCATTTTTTAAGTGACACGTGGCGGCAGCACCTCAAAAAAAAAATTTGAATAGCTTGTTTCTGGTCTTAATTGCTAAATAGAAAATTTTGTTTTTAAATAAAAGTTTGATAACAGAAGCTTAAGAACGTTTTTTATAACGTGCAAATATTTTTTTTATCATTCAAAATCACATGTGAGGAAGAAAAAAAAGAATTTAAAAGAAAAAAATTCCAAATAAAAACTTCTCTATTAATTTTTCGTCAAATAGTATCTACAAAAAAAATATCTAAAACTAACCTCAAAAAAATTTTTCAAATCAACTTAATAAGTAGACTTGAATTTTTGTCTTTTTAGTAGTTAACAAAATTATAAGTTAGCTACTAAATTTGATAAGAGTTTAAAAATCTTTATAATAAAAAAATAGAACGATGCTTTTAGAAGTAAAATCAAGATTGACAGTAGTTTTAATTCTTAAAAAGATGAATTCAGTTTCAATTAAAATTTGTTCTGTCTATTAATAATAATTAAATTTGAAAAGTTTAACTATGCTTAAAAAAACTAGGCTACTAATGAAAAAAATTATGAGAAAAACATTTAAATGTTTTTAGAGAAACAAACAGTCTTAAGCACGTGCAAATTTATTTTATTCTTTTTAAAAACAGTTCATTAATACATTGTTCTTTTGTACACTCATTGAGTTATTTTTGAACAAGTTGTTAGCCTGAAGTTGCAAAAAAAATTTTTAAAAATGCACGTGTTGTTTGATTACAAACAAAGCACGTTTTAAAAAAAAATTTAGAATAATTTGTTAGCGTTGAAATCGATCAAAATTAAAAAAATTTTTTCAAAGACCATTTTCAAAATATTTTCTATGTAATAGTTATCTCGTAAATAAAAATCATGGTTTTGCTAATTTAAAATTCTAAAAAAAAAAACTAAAAAATTCAAAAACCCTCTTTAGCTGATTGTCTATGATAAAACAAATTTATAAATTACAGTCTCAACAATGATTTTACCAATTGATATAAAAGTCAGTGAATAAAAAGAATGAGAAAGGAAATTAAAAATAGTTCCATAAAAAAACGTTAACATTAATGATTAACAAAACTTGAATAAAAAATTTATCTCCTTGTTTGAAATTATCGTTAATCTAACTAGAACTTTGTTTTTTTTATTTAATTTTTAAGATACTTTAATCATATAAATTTCATTTTACTATCTTAGTGCATTTTTTTATAAAAAATTATAAAAGCGTCAATAAAGGGCGATTATATATTGATACAACAAAAAGGAATAATTTACATCGCTCGATTAACATTGCAAACATATGAAAAAAAAGATGGATCTGAGCCAGACATTTTTTCAATGTTTATTTTTACAGATTTGCTGCCCTGTAGCGAATCGACATAATTCTAATTAAGCACACTCATCGTATAAACTTTTTCTTGCACGTGTAATTCTTTAATGTCTAAACACTAGCCTAAAATCTTTTCAATTCATTTACCATTGTGTGAAATAATTTTTAATCAAGAAATGATGACTGCATGACATCAATTTATTTAAATTTTTTTTCGCTTTTTTAAAATGTTACTTTTTAATTTAAGCTAGATGGTGAGTCATCAATAATTAATAATATTTGATCAAAATCATTTAAATCTTAAATATTTATATAAAGCTTAGTAATCAAAAAATTTCTCTTTTTAAAAAATAATCAATTTTTTCAAAACGATGGATTAAAACTGAAGCTTAATTAAAAAGTTTAATAAAACATAGTAAACAAAATAGTTTTCCCTTCAATTTTATAATTAAGATTAAAAAGCTTTTAGAAATTTTCTTTAAAATTTTCCCCTAAATTAAAGTTAAAGATTTTATTGCTACCAATTATTAATTGAGCTTCAAAAATAATGATAACTTTTTTAAAAAAACTTTTTATCATTCATAGAACAATAACCCATTATAAAAATTGAAATAACCAAAATTTAGATTAGATTTAAACTAAATCGATAAACGATTCAAAAAAATATCAAAAAAAACGAACAAACAAAAATTAATTCTAAAATAAACAACAGACGATATTAGTAAAGTTGATTTATTACTAACATGTATTTGTCCATTAGCTATTCTTGACTGATTACAATTCAGTGGACAGCATTCATCAGTAAAATAATAAATCAAAAAAAAAAACCCAAGCAATAGCCTATTAACACGAAAATTAAAATAATCGAATATGGTTACAATGTCAGTTTTTGTTTCTTTTTGTAATTTAATTTAGTTTGTTTATTCAAAAATAAACTTACTTTCAAAAAAAACACAACAAAAACTCAAAAATTTAGACTGTTTTTTGAAAATGTAAATACAAATTAATAGAATAAATTAAGTTGTCGAATCATTAGATAAAAATAATTTTTTCATAATGAATAAACAGATAATATTTGATACAAATAAAGTTATGTTTGCATCAAAGTAGTTTAAAAAAACATTTAAAAAAATACTAATTAATTATTTTGATTGTTCACTGAAAAATTTAATTGCTAGCAAATAAATGAAAAATAAACTGTACCTCGACCATGTCGAATATTGTGGTGAGATTGTTCATTATAATAATTGTTGGTAAAAAGAGCAGCAGCTTGTGCATCTACATTACCCGTGGCGGATAGCAAAGAGCTAGACACGTGTTTATTATTCCAATGGTGATAAGCATGTGCCAGATGCTGTTGGTGTATAAGACAATAAAGTAACAAAATGATGTGTGGTAACATCTTTCTTTTTATACTAAATGTAGCTTTAGTTAATTTTTGTTTTTTATTTAAGTTATTTTTCATTTTTTACACAAACACATAAGTTTTAAATTTTTATAAAATTTTTAAAAAATTATTTCAAGTTGATTTCAAATTAATATTGAGTAATTTAAAATGTGTTTGCCTTATAGTGTTTTAGATGAAAATAAATTACCACTATAGGTAATAACACATTTTTTAAAAAAAATAATCATAATTTTAAGTAAACATTTTCTACTTTGTAATATTTTCAACAAAATACTTAGAATTGATTTTTTATTTAAAAACTAAAAATTTATTGATTCAAACTTAAATTGTCAAAATAAGGCTTTTATTTCTTTAAAAATAAACTTCATAAAACAGTAAGATATTCAAATAGCTTAAAAGACTTCATTAACTTTAATAGGTAACTATTTAACTAATGCGACTTAAAAAAATTAGATGAACTTAAAATATGTACAAATATTTATTTTTAAAGATAAATTAAAGGAATATAAAGAAATTAAGGTTGCTTATTGATATCTCATTTTTGCTTATTTTCTTTTTTTTTTTTTTTAAAAAATAGCGCGTATTGAACCGTAGTTTGATACAAAGAGAAATATTTAGTTTTTTAAAAAAAAACTAAGAAAAAAATCACGCAAAAACAGGATTTTTTTTTTCTAAATCTTTTTTTAACTGAGCATTTGCTTTAAGAATCACTTATTTTTCTAAAAATTTAATAACTTAATTTCATTAAAGAAGGCCTTAAAATTTACTTTGAAAAAAAATCTGCCTTTTTTAACGGGGGGTCTAAATTTAAACACAAATTACAAAGAAAAAAAAATTGTTGATAAAATTTTTATTTTAAATATTGATCAAAATTAAAGTTTTATTTCTTTTTTTTTCAAAATAAAGTATAAATATATTCTAAAAAAATTTAATTTTGAAACTTTTTGTGTATCCGAATTGTATAAAACACAGGTATATTTTGAAAGAATCTAGTTGTTTAGTTTTATTAAAACATCAAAAAAAATATTTTTTCTGAAACACACAACTTAAACAATTATTGATAAAATTAATTTTAAAACATCTTAGAACTTATTGAAAAAAAAAAATTTATAACACAATCAAATGACCGGAAGTAATTTGTAGAAATGTCAACCTAGTTAGTTTTTTAAATTTTGAAAAACAAAAAAAAATTTCAAAAACTTCAATTAACAGAATAAGAACAAATTTGTAACTGAAGAAGAAGTCAAAAAAACTAAACCAAAAAAAAAATTTTCTGTGTTTGTTAGTAATAAGTTGTACCGCCCATATTTTACTTTTACCCAAACAACAAAACATTAAAACATGTATAAAGTATGAGGGGTAGTAAAAACAAGGGTATATAACTAAACTAGCTAGTTTGGGCGTCAAATTCAAAAGACAACCCTAACTGGTTTTAATAAAAAAAAAAAAACAAACGCATGCGTATATGTATATTATTTTTGTTTAACCAACAAAATAAGTAAACAGTTCAATAAAAAATATTTTTTTCTTATCCGAAATCGGTATTTAGATAGCTTTTTTAAAAAATCTGTTTTTTGATATTAAAAGATTTAACATCTTTTTCAAAATAAATTGTTTAAAAAAAACTTTACACCTATTGCTAAACTTTTATTGAAAAATGAAGAAGATTTTAAGAAAAAAAGTTAAAATGTATACAATGGTGATCATAAAGAATCGCTAAAATTGAAACCATTTTATTAAAAAGATTTTTAATACAGAGAAGAAGTTTTAATATCTTATTTTTGATAAAACACTATTTTCATTTATTAAAATTTGATCTAAAAAAACTTTTAGAAAAATTTTTATTAAAAATTTTAATTAATTTTTTATAAGAATTTAAAACAAAAAAATTAACTTTAGAAATTTTTTTTGGAGAAAGATGATGTATTTGACAATTAAAGTAAAAGTTAATCTTAAAAAGTTCAAAGCTCACAATTAAGTTTTCTTGATAAAATTTTGATTGAAATTTAGAAAAAAATTTTAGAAAAAAAAAATTTAAAAGAAAAAAAATTTAAGAGTAAAATTAAGAAATGTGAAGTTTTGAAGAAAGAAATTTTTGAAGAAGAAAAAGTTTTCTGGAGATTAAAATTTCAAAAAAAAAAAACTGAATAACTGTTATTATGCAAAACCACTTGATACATGAAAATCTATAAAAAAAACTTTTATTTAAAGTGTGAGAAACTCGGTTGTGAAACTTATAAAGAAATTGTCTTCTCATCTTGTTATTTAGATTTTTTAAATAACTTATTTGTATTAAACAACACACATCTGATATTTTTTAAATTATATTAGCAACAAATTTGACTTTGAATAAAAAAGAAATTTTAATCTATTTAAGTTTTTTTTCAAAATTGAATTCATTTTTGATTTTTTAACTTATAAAACGTAATTGATTAATATTTTATTTATTTGTTTACAAAAGTTTGAATTATTAATTTTAATAATGAAATTTTGAAAAAGCTTTCGTTTTTAAAGTTATTTAAAAACTAGCATTGAATGCTTAAAACTATTTAAAAGTTTGAAGAACTTTTATTGTCACAAAAACTAGACTAACTAAAAATAATAATTGTTAATAATAAATCTAAAAAAGTAATTATTTATGAGACATTTTAAATTTTATAGTTTAAAGCAAACATATTCACCAATTTTAATTAACATTAAAAATTAATAAATCTCTTGATTCAGTATAATTTTTAAAGTAAATTTAAAAATTAATTTAGGAATGAAAAATTAAATGTCTAAAGTTCATTATTTACATTTCAATTAACTTTAAATAATTTGACTTTAGCATTAATGAAAATGAATTGATAAATGAATAGACATAATTAAAAAAAAATTAGTAAAGAGTAAAAATCAGTAAAAAAAAGTTACATTGTCAAAAATGAACGTGTTCATAAAAAGAAGGAAAATGATATCCATTAAGTTAATCAACAAAAAGAAAATTTTATCAAAATAAAAGATTTCAAGGAAGTTTTATAGTTTCAAAATCCTAAATGATTTCAAAAATTAAAAAAGAATTAAACTTTTTTACAGAATTTTTATTACATTGAATACCTGTCTATCAAAAAATTTTCAAATAAATTCCAATTACAGTCAAGTAACAGTAATAAAAAAATTTATTAATTAAAAACAACTTAACTAAAAAATGTCAAATTTTTTTTCAGCAAAATTCAATAATATTGAAACAATGACAGAAAGCTAATTTTCATTTACGATGATTACAACCTCAATTGTTTTTTTTTACGAGAAAAATATACAAATAAGTTAAAACATAATTCAGATTACTTTTTATTCAACTTTCTAAAATTTGAATGATGATTTTTTTAATGAAAATTTCAATTCAACACCCACAATTAGTTTATGAAAAAAGAAGAAATCAATAAGTTTTAAATAAAAGCTAAATAGTCTTCAAGGAATACTTTGAGTTAAAATCAAAAATTTCAACATAATTAAAACTAAAGAAAACTCTCAGCATGACTATAACTAAAGCAAATTTTCATCATAGTTAAAACTAAAAAATTTTTAATGCAATTAAAATGTATAAATCAAAAATTAAGTTATCAAACCTTTGATTCAATTTTATTTATAAAAACTCTATATAATTTTAATAGTAAAACTTTTTAATTCTAATGGTAAAAACTTGAGAAAATTTTTTAAACTCTTTTATATATTTTGAATAGAAAGTCATCTAATAAAATTTTTTTGACTGAAATTTTCAATATTAATTTAACTTTTCAATATATTTTAAAAGAACATTTTTTGTTTGAATTTTAATAGTTAGACTATTTACTATAATTCAATAGTTCAATTATTTAGCTTTGTTTTAATAGTTGTAATTTTTAACATAATTTAAATGCTTAAACTTTTTAACACAATTTAAATAGTTAAACTTTTTCATATAATTCAAATAGTTAAATTTTAATACAGTTTTATAAAAAAATTTAGAGAAGAATAAATAACGACAGTTGAAAAAGCATAAACTTTAATTATAATTAATAGCATCTTTAAACATTTCAAAAATTAAAAGATAAAGAGCTTGTTTATTTAAAGCTTAGATAAAAAATAGAGTTAAGATAATGTACCAAGTCGTTAAAAACTTAATTAAGAGAATAATTTAAAATTTTAAAATTAAGTTTTTAAACAAAAATCGTTTGGTTACAACACCTGCGGAACAAAACTTGCACCTGTGTTATTCAAAAAAACTTGATTCAAGGAAATTATTTAAAAAAAAATCATAATCTTCATAATAATGAAAAAATTATCTAAATGTTAAAAATGACTGAAACAGATTTTTTTTGAAAGTCAATAAATGTGTCTAGGTTTTTAAAATTGATTAAAAGGTTTGATCAATTAATTTTTTTCTAAAAAAGGATTCAATTTAAACCAATTAAAACTTTAATTAAGAAAATTTAGAGTTTGAAAAAACATTAAATATTACATATGAATTTGATAAGCTTTTATGTAACATCAATTTAAAAAAAAAGGTAGACACAATAAAAGTAAAGAAGAAAGCTTCAAATAAGCTAAAATGAAAAGTTAAAAGAAAAAGTATAAAGAAAAAAGTTGAACAAAAAAAACTTTTAATTAATTTTAAAATAAGAGGCTAAAACAAAATTTATTAAGTTAACTTAATTTTAAAAAATTCATAATACTGAGTTTAAAAACTGACCATAAAATTAAATTTTTTTATGAATTATTAATTAGAAATAAGGTTTGTTTTAAATGAAAATATAAGATTAATACGCCAATTTTAAAAATTATTCAATTAAAAAATACTAATTAAAAAGACAATCTAATAATCGATTCAAAAAGTATAAAAAAGCTATTGAAAGGAATAAAAGGAGCTATTGATATAAAAGTTTAAAAAAAAAATAAGAATTTTTTAAAAAAAAGTGAAAAAAATTTTTTTAAAATTAAGAGAAATAAAAGAATAAAAAAGTTAATTTAAATTATTAATTATATTTTACCATACAATTTAGTTATTTATGGATCGATAATTCTTGCAACAAAAAAAAGTTTTTAAAATTATTAAATGGTATAAAGAAGTGAACATAAAGAATGGAAAAATAAATAAAGACTGAATTGAGTGAAACAAGATTTAAAGATTAAAAAAATTGTAACCTTTTTTTAAAATCAATTTGTTTGTTATTAAAAATTAATAGATAAATATAATCAGTGTTTGAAGATTAGTTGAAGCATAGATTTGAATGATAAAAAAATTTCTGGTGGGCAAACAAACAAAAAGAGTTGAGTAATTAAATGAAAAAAATTGTAAAAAAAAGTTTTTTTCTTAAGTTTTATAACTTTTTTATAAACTAAAAATAATCAATAGCCCACAATTTGTTTTATAATTAAAAATTTAATAACTCAACCCACATAGTCTAAAGTTTATTTAAGAAAACTTTTTCTTAATAAGTTTTCTTAATAAAATTTAATTATAAAACTGTGAAATTTTTCTTAAGACTAATTTAAAACTAATTCAATTAAACTATTCAGGTTCAAATTTAATAAAAAATAATTAAGAAAATTTTAGGCTTAAAAATTTGGTAACATCTTCATTTTAAAACATAAGTAAAGTAAAAATTCATCTTTTTTTTTATGGAAAAAACTTTCTCATCTGCTCACACTTTTGCAAGAACATAAAACTTGGATTTTCAGTGTTTATGTGTTCATTTAGTTGTGCAGGTATCGTTTCAAAAAAAAATATAAAAAAATTAAATAACTCGTCACGACGTGTGTGTTCTTTTTATATTTTTTACCATTTGCCTCTTATTATTCAAACTTTGAACTTTTGTTCTTACTGCATTTGTGTTGATTAAAGTATTTCTACAATTTATATTAAGTCAGGGTTTTAAATAAATTATAGTTTTTACCTAATTAAAAATACAATTTTTAAAATGATAAACAAATTGTTTCAAACAAAAAATCTAAAGAAAATTTCACAATAGCTTTTAATTACAAAAAGATGAACATTAATTTTATTTTTATTTAATTTCAATTGTCATAACAGAATTTGAAGGAAAAGCTTTAAAAAAGAAATTAACAATTTCCAAAGAAGATAACATTTTAACTAAAACTGCATCAGTATCAAGTTGCCAAAATACATAGCTTAGTAAAATCAAAATTCAGTAATGTTGAAATAAAAAAAATTGCAAGCAATTGAAAAACTAAGTTTTCAACTAACAAATTCTAACTTTAATTATTAAATAAAATGGTATAATAGAAGCTATTAATTTGGCCTGGTCAAAAAAAAAGATAAAAATTATCAAAATTAAGTTATTACCTAGATGAAATTTTTTGGTCAAAACAAACTTTTCATTTCTAGAAATTTTAAGTATGAAAAATTTTTTTTTAATTGTATCAATTTTTGACATCTCGCTAAAAAATTTTTGGCTTCTTTTTTTCATAAAAAAATATAGTCTAATTTTGATTTATCTTTAAAATTAAGGTTCTTACAAAATTAAGATAATGAGAGCTCATTTCAATTTTTCAAAAAAAAATTCATTTTTAGATAAAGCTTTTTAGTAAAAAAAATTTTTCTAAACGTTTAATAAGTTTTAATTTGTGAACTAAAAATGGATTAAAATTATTATGAAACCTATTGAGTTTATTAGAACAAAAAAGATTTACTTTAATCGCCAGCTGACCAAATTTATCAAAAAAAAAATTAGAATTTTATCATTCAAGCGTAATGAATCTTAATCTTTTTAAAATTGAAATATTACAAAGAGATCAAATTAAAAAATACAGTGTATAAAAATTTAAGACCACACTCTAACAAAGACATTTTTATAAGACATTTTAACAAAGGGTTGATTCTAAAGAGAGGGTTCTAATTTTAAATCAATTTCAAGTGTGTAAAAAAAATTTTTTCAACTTAAAACTTTATAAAGATTTACTAGAAATAAAATCTTCAAATTTTCTCAACTAAAAAGTTGTTAAAAAATTTGATCTGAACTTTTAAATTCAAATAACCAGAGAATTTTTTTTTTTCAATAGAAGGTATTTAAAGTCAAAATGAATTAAAAAAGAAAAACCAAATAAAGCATTTTTTTAAATTACCTCGATTACTTACTTACATTGCCCTTGTAACAAGGTCAATTCAAATGGGCCATATGGGAGTGAATGTAAGGTAAACTAAATAATATGTAAAAAGCCCATCTTTATTGTGCAGCTCAATTTGTTTAAACATACAAAAGCTATTGACCAATGCAAGATGATCTAAAAAAAAGTGATTTTTTTTAAAGGAAATTTAAACTCTTAAGTTATTTTTTGTAACATTAGAGCCATGAAACATAAGGTGGTCTTTTTTTTCTCTATGCACATTTTAGTTGTCGTTTTTTTTTTCTTAAGTCAATTACATAGATTATAAGTAAAAAATAAAAAATATAACTTTAGACACAATAGAAATCTTTTAAAAATGATTTTCGAACTTTTTCTATTTGTGGTCAATTGATAGAATTTAGTAAAATTTGAAATTTAATCAACAAGTAAAATGCAACTTAAATATGATGTGTACAAAAAAAAAATATAATTTTGATCTTTTAATTGAATGCGCTTTTAAAAAGCTGTGCATTTCTTTAAAAGAGTAAATTCAGTAAATTCAACTTTAAGAAGATAAAATCATTTTTTCAAATAAAAACTCTTAAAAAAAACTGTTGGTGAAATTTTTTTTTTGGCAAAACAATTCAAATTTGATTTAAAAAAAACTAAGTAAAAAGCTTATTTCTCCTTAAAAAGAGTTACAAGTCAAAAAAATTCATACAAAGTAAATAAAAATTTGTTTGCATAGATAAACAAATAATTTTTTTTAAATTTTAAAGAAATTTAATTCAATTTATAGGGTGGATGTTGTATTTTATAGCTTGAGGATTAAAATAGCTCTGTAAATTTGTATCGAAAAAATTGGTCTCCTAGAGCACACCTAGTTATTATTTAAATATTTGATAATGTCCGAGCTTTCAATAAACAAATAATATTTAAAAGTTATTCATTTTTCAAAAATGGTAGAGCAAAAAAATCGTAATTGAATCGAAACCGAAGATTAAAATTACTAGTTTAGTGGCATTTACAAAAAACAAATAAAAGTGGACTTTAAAAATTGTTTTTTAGAAGCCGTTTAGAATTTTTTTTTTTTAAAGTAACACTAAAGTTAAAGGTAAAACCCAGGTCAGTGCTCTGTGCGTTAATCCTTGCTAATCTCTTCAATACTTTAAGTTATGTTTTTCTCCACCTATTATTCCCCTGATGCCAAAATACTAAATGGTGTTTAAATTTTAGCAAATATTACCGACGATTAATTTTTGTTTTATTCTTCGGTTTTTTTTTGAAAATGCCAAATTTTGACTAATCTGTTCAATGACAAGCATTTTAGTAACAATGTTGCCGCCTACAACACTTTTAGTATGTATTTTTTTCATAAATTAAGGGACCATTTAAAAATTAACTGAAATTTTTAAACAGAAATTGCTTTTAATAGCTACTTGCTAAAACTAAAACTAGAGAAAGATATTCATAATAAAATCATTTAGCACCTTTACGTTGTAATAATTTTGATAAATTTGTTTGAATAATTTTTTTTACAATAAAATAGAAAGTAGGTTTTGAATGAGTAAATTGAAATGAATTTTAAGAAAGTTTAAATAGGGTTTTAAAAGTTAAAAATTTTTTTAATAAACTTTAACAATAAACTTGAATAGGTTTTAGGATAATTTTTTGAAAAAGATTATAGATTAAAATTTAAAATCTTTTCTCATTTTACTCAGATAAATTTAACGTAATTTCATTATTGAAAATCCTTGTTGTAAAAGATTGAATTTAGTTTAGAAAACAAAAAATTAACAAAAAACTAAAAATAGTTCTCTATGAAAACCATCAAAAAAACTATCTTGAAAAAATAGGAATTTTTTTTAGCAATTAGATGATTTAAGTAAAATAATAAAAGTAATTTGCATAGAATGGAAATGACTAATTATAAAAAAAAAAGTTTAATTAACAGGTTTTTTTAACAGACGTTTGCTTATTTATAAATGATACCAAGTGTAAAAAAAAACTAACTAAAGCCAAATTTTAAGTTAAAAAAATTCTCTATTTTAACCTATAAAATTAATAAAAAAAGTTTTGGCTTTTAATGAAAAAAATTTTTTTATCAATTTTGAATAAAATTGAATCGTAATAATGAATATTGAAACAAAGTGAAAAGAACTATAAAGTTTGCACTATGGAAAATCAACTTTTTTGATGAATAGAAAGTTTAACAAGTTTAAAAGGAAAATTTTTTTTTTAATCATTTAAATAATTAATAATCTTTTGTTTGACATAGAAAAATAAAATTACTTACCTCTTGTAGCATTGTAAGAATGTTTAAAAGGACCAAAAGAATTTTTTTTTGAATAACCATCATTTGACAAATAAGAGCTTAAAAGACCTATTTTTTAACAAAAAAAAAAGTTGATTAATTAATTAGTTTTTTGAGTTAAAAAATTGAATGAAGATAAAGTTTTTTTTTAAATAAGCTTAATTTTAATCATTAAGAATAACTGACTTTTAGTTAAGTAAAGAAATTTATTTGTAAAGAAAATACACATCAATAAAATTAGAAAATCAAACTACTTTACATAGACTCATTCAATCTATTTGAGTAAAAGTAAATCCAATTAAACTTCAATGCTTAAATCAAAAAATAAGACTCAAAAAGATTTACAAAACAAAAATATTTCAAAAAAAGATGAAAAAATGAAATAGAACTAACATCATGATAAAGTTCGATTTTCAATATTCTATTCTTAAAAAAAAGTTCGATTCGTAAGTATTGATTTATTTAATACTCTTAAACTAGAAAATTTTTACTTGCAGGTAAAGATTATCTGCAGGCTATTTAAGAATGCTACTTAAATGCTACTGGGCATTTTTATTTCTAATTTTAATTGCTTAGAATATTTAAAATTTGGAACTAGTGTATTTTTTTAGACCCTAAAAATTTAAATGCAATAAAAATGTATTAACACATTAGATTTTTTTTTGAACAAAATTGAATTTTGTTTTCGAAAAAAACTATTTTCCAATTTGAAAAAAGGTCACTAAACTTTATTAAAAAATAATTTAAAAACAAAATAACACGTTCATTACCAATAAAAACGAACAAAAAATGAGTTTAAATAAAAAGTAACATTGTTATTAAATTTTTTCCTCTAATTAGTTTACATTCTTCAAAATACAAAAATTTTTTCAATTAGTTAAAAAATCCATTTAAAGAAATTTGACATTTTTAGTGTAAAATTTTTTTTAAGACAATAATTTTCAAAATCAAAGTGTGGGCAGATGTTTAAGATAAGAAATAAAGATTTGAATATACAAAACCAGACTACATGCCGTTTAAAACCTTAATTGAATAAGTTTAAAAAAAAAATCAGGACTCTCACAGTCGAGGCACCCGTCAATTTCATAGCAATAAACATTGACAGAAATATTTCTATAGTTTTTTAGATCAAAATCATAATTTAACCTGTAGTTTTTGAATCTTTTTTAAAAATTAGCTTAATTTTTATTCATTTTTAAAAAGTCTGAAATTTTACGAATTTTTTCTTTTAACTTAAATATAAGATAAACTGTTGATAATCTGTTTTGTTATTAATTATCTGCACTGTTTGATTTCAAAACAGTTTTGTTTTATGGAATCAAAAAAAAAGTCAAAAAATTAATTGGTTTCTTTTGCGGTATTCACGTTTAAGGAATTAAAACTAAGCTGTATTTTAAGATGAAATATAAAGATAAACTGATTTTATTAATTATATTTTAGAAAAGATTAATATAAAAAATTAAACTACTAAAAATGACAGTTGCTCCGGAAATATATTTTAAAAACCCCATGAAGAGCCCTTTATTAGTTTTTGTGTGTTTAATATTTATTTTATTACATCCCTAAAGGTAATGTGACAATTTTGATTATATAAAAGTTTATCTTTATACCGAAAAAAAACTAAGCCAATTTTTAACCTTAAAAATTATTTGTTTGTTTTTTGTCAAAAAAAAAATTAAACTAAATATTTATAGCTATAACTTTTAAAGTCTTTACTTAATCCAGAATTTTTGATTCAATTTAATGCTTGATCTAAAATAAGCCAAATTAATTTTCAAAAAAATTTGTCATAAAAAGGCTATATTCGTGCTTTTTATTTACAATGTGAACTATTTTATCTTAAGGCTATTTCTTACTAAAAGTAACAAAAATTTTCAAAATTTTATTCTAATTTTTTTTAAATATAAAAGAGTTTTTAGACTAAAAGTTGAAAACCATAAAAATAGTTCTGAAATAAAAATTTTATTTTAATTATTTAGATCTTTTTTTTCAAAAATTAGTTTTAATTTAGAATTTTATTATTCTTCACCAAAAAAAAAAAGAAAAATTTACAGGCCTTATTATACATTAAAATAACGAGCCTGTTAGGTATTGCTTAACATATTTTTTTAACATTAAAATTCAAACTTAAATACACAAGTGCATAAATCAAAAATGTAATTCAAGTTGCTTTGTCTAATATAAAAAAGCAGTTTAACAAAAAACTTGAAAATTTTTTTTTTTAAATTTTTGTGAATGTAACTTTAAAATGATTTTAAGTTTTTTAAATTTGAATTGATTTTACCTAAATAGTAAAATTAGTATTTTATCAATAAAAAAACAAGTTCGATCAACTAAAATATATTTTTCAAATTCTTTAAGCAAAAATTTTTAGATCATACGATGTCCACTTCAATTTTAAGCGGAAACCACTTGATCATGTTTTAAAACTTATATTATTTATTACTTTTCTCTGTTTCCTTTTTAACAAAAAGTTTTTTTTAAAAATTTTATTGCCATAAATTGACCGAGTTTTTAAAGTTTAAAAAAACATAAAAAAATATCAGTGTTTTTAATCCAATGACTTTTTTCACCAAACTGCTTATCAATTTTGAGCATCAAAGATAAGCTTGTCGAAAAAAAAAACGAATTTCGTAATTTTCCTTTTGAATTTCACACTTTACCAGTTTTCAATTAAACATTTTGCTTTTAGAAAAAAACTTTTTTTTTTAAAAAACAATGGAAAACAGAAAATTCGACACCTCAGAAGTAGATAAGCTAAACTTATCAAAAATTAGGGTAGTGAAATTTTTTAATTGAAAAAAAAAGATCCTTTTGTTTAGCTAATTGCAGGCATGAGGGGCTGTTATACAAAAAAAATCGGATATTTTTAAACATTTTAATAAAAAATCGATTTTATAAATCAAGAGCCCTAAATGAACAAAACAATTTATTAGTTTTTTTTTAAATAGGTAGTCAAAGAAAAGTACCATTTCAAAAATAAAAATGACGTTTCTGACGTAGTTTTCAATTTTTACATATAAATTTTGTAAATAAAATTACTGGTAAATTTAAGTTCAAAGAAAAAGGTTAGATCAACAGGCAATTACTCAAAAAATGAAATAAGTTTTAAAATTACAAAAAAATCATTTTGTTTATATATTTTAAAATAATTTTTCATAAAAAATATTCAAAAACATCTCTAAAAATTGACTTTTAATCAAAAGTAATTTAAATAACTAACTTCCCACTACGCCACGAGACCATAAATCAGCTTAATTTTCCATCTGTTACTCAATCAAAAGAGAGGGTTACATATTGAACTTTTCAAAAGCCTATTTTGTTTCAGTTATAAAACATTATCTTTAAAAAAGAAAAAAAATTTTCCTTCTTTTTTAATTACATGTAAATAAATCTGAAAATAAAAAATACTCAATTTTTCATCACAAATATATTAAAAGTACACTTATTGGTTAAAAATAATACATCTTTATAAATAATAAATCTATAGGTTTCAGAAAAATATTTTTTTTTTTTACAAGTTTAAGTTAATCTCTAAAATTCACATCTAAATATTATTGAGTCGTAAAATTTTTAATTTTAAACTTGATGAAAACTATTTAAATTTTGGTTGAAAAAATTTTTACAAAATGATTTTGTTTTTAAAACGTATTTAAAAATTGAATGAATTCAAATTTAGAATTGATTTTTTATTTATGTAAATCAAATAAATTTGAATTTTATTTAATAACATTGAACCACGTGTTTGATGAAATTACTGTTCAAAATTGGAAAAAATTTTTTTTCTCAAAGCAAAATTTTCAATAATAAAAAAATTGATTCAGTTTTTACTAGTTAATGCTTGATTAATTTAAAATTAGCTTTTAAGTAAACATAAAATTTCGGGTTCATTAGTCAAATAAAGATTTTTGAGTTAATTGAAAAAAAAAATTTTATTTTGAAATTCAATTAGTTTTTTTATGTTAAAATTAAATCAAGCAAATGAAATAAAATTTTAAAAAATTTAATACTAGTTAAATAAACTAGTTTGTTTATTTTAAGAAAAATCGTGTTTAAACGCGTGCTTAAACTTTTCTTCAACTTTATATTATCTAAAAATTGTATGAAAAATATTTCAGGAACCACATACTGAGATTTGAATATTAACACAAAAAATACTCAGTTTTTATTTTTAAATAGAACAAAAGAATAATACATAAGGTAAACTGTAAATTTTTGTTACAGAATTAAATAGTTTTGTTTACTTACAGAAGACGTTTTGTATCCGGTTTTTAAAAAATAAAAAAACTTCAAATGCCTTACTAGGCGTGTGAATACCGGAACTGAGTTTTCAAAAAATGTGACAACTTGGCTTGTGCTCATGTAAAAAAGAATTTAGAGAATTTTTTTTTTAGAATATTTTTTGGATACTGGACAAAGTAACTAAAAAAAAAAAAACCATCGAAAATGAACAAAAAAATTTTTTCATATTTTCAAGTAAAAATACTTTGATATTCATTTCTTTTTCTTTAAAAAAAATAAAAAACCTTATTTGTTAAAAAAAGTTGGCATCTTTGAATTTTATAGATATTCTGGTGAAAATTATAAAAAAAGCAAAGTGTCAAAGTTTAATCTTATTGAACTGACAATGATTTTGCTAATGTAATCATAAAAAAAAACTAAACAAATTTCATGAATCATTTTGAAATGTAAATTTTGTATCTTTAGTTATTTCCGATATAAACTTGTTTTCAAAAATTAAAGAAAAAAATTTAAATCTTCAAATGTCATTTTTTAAATTTTGAACAATAATTGTTGTTAAAAACATATTAGTCTTGTTAATCGATTGTCTTTGCCTAAAAAAAAACTAAATCTTAATAAGATTATAAAATATTTTAGCTGTTTAATTTTTACCCAAAATTTATAAAACCCAAATACCTTTTATGTATTTTAGCTTAACTTAAATCATAAATCAGTATACTATAATAAAATATGATTAACAGGTTAATAAAGCTTAAATTAAAAACTAAAAATTTTTTTTTATAAAATTTAATATGTTTAATAAACTTAAAAGATGAAAAAACTTGAAAAATCTCAATATAATTGTGTGTTAACATCAATTTGGGTTCAATAATATGTTAAATGAATATAAAATAAACTTGCTTAACTATGTAATTAATAATAGAAAAATATTTAAAAAAAAGTAGTCAGAAACTTGATCTATCACCTGCATTTTATAAACTTCAACTTAAATTAAAAATAAGTTCTTATTAAAAAACACTATGACTTCAACAGTTTAAATATCAATTTATTCGTATTGAAAAACAATTTTATTTAAAAATAAATTAAATAGAGTGTAATTAAGTTAAAAATTTTGAAATAAATCAAAATTTTGAAGTAAAAAAATTTTTCAAAATCATTTTTAAGAAATGAATAAAACTTAAAAATTTAAATTCATAAGAATTTTGTTTTGTATAATGAAAAGACTTAATTAAGCTTATTTATTAAAACCTATCATCTTCAAAAAGAGAAAAAAAATGATGGTACTTTTGGATAAATTTTTATTATGATTTAAACTTATTCATTAACAAGAAATATTTTTTTTTAGATTAAGTTATCTTTTTCAAAAAATCATGACCTGCTTAAAGCTATGTATTAAATCAAAAAAAATCAATTCTGAAAAAGTAAATCTCATTAAAAATAATTTTAAAATTAAGATTTAGATAAATTTACTAAAAAAAATTTAAATATACTTGAAACATTCTTAAAATAAAGTTAATGAAGACTTCAAATCACGTTCTTAAAGATAAATTTTATAAAAAGGACATTTTGTAGGTGATATTTACTTATTTTAAAAGGCTACTTTATTTTCAAAATATTAATTTGTAAAAATTTTCTTTTTAAACTTTTCTTTAATAATTTAAAAGCTTTTTCGAATTTTTTTAAAGTAACAAAGTAGAATTCTTAATAAGATTTGTTTAATCTTAAAAGAGTTAACTTTTTATCTAGTTTACTAATAATTAAAATATTTTCTTCAAAAATTGAATTCATTTAATCGGATTTAACAGTTCTTTAAAAAAAAATTTTTAGCGTATTTTAAGTTTATTTTTTTAAATTTTGAAGATATTTTTGAAAATTAACTTTTTGTCTAACTAAAAGACTTCAAAAATTGGTCATTTATTTTCTTTTAGTCTTAAGTTAAGTTTTATTAATTTAAAAAGTTACAAATACGACTTAAAGATGAAATTTAAATTTTTAAAAGCTTAAAATTATAGTTTGAGAAGAAAACAAAAAAAATTACTTTTTGAATGGTCATTTGAATAGATTTGATTAAAATAATTGAATTAAAGACAAAAAATTAAAAAATTCTTAATTTAAAATACAATTTATTATACTTCATCAAAATTTTTGAATTAAAGCTTTTAAAGACGCTTTAGGTTAAAATAAAATATTAAAAAAATCTGTTTCCAGACTTTTTACTTAATTAAATTAAGAAAAAAAAATATTCATAATCAAACTAGTATAAAGTTAATTAAATTTATGAAACTTTAGCTAATTACCTAAATATTTAAAAAAAATTTTTTTTTGATGATTGAGTTAAAATTTTTTATGCTTTCAAGGTATATAAAATAGACAAGTATTGGTCTAAGCAAAAAATTTTTTAAGAAAACTTCTTGATTTATGTTTTTGTATATTTTAATAAAGTTTTAATACATCATAATGGTATATAAAGTCAAAGGTCAAAAGCTTGTTTGTCATAAAAAAAAGTATCGAGTTACAAAATTTTTGAAAAAAAAAAAGCAGTCAATTATACAGCAGCAATTGAAGTTGACTGTAATCAAAAACTTTGATAAACTACATCTTATTTATTGATTTATACTTGAGGAAAGAAGAATTTCAAAAATTTAATACAAAAACTTAATTAAATTAATAAATTAAAAATTTTTTTTTTAATTTGAAAAGATAATAATTTTAATAAAATGTTTTTTAAAATGTTTATCAAATGTTTTTTCAAAATATATCTTCAACTGATGCTATGTTCAATTAAAAAAAAATCAAAAAGACTATCTCAAAATCTTAAGCACAAAAAATGAATTTATTACAAAAATCTGTCAAAAAATATACAACTTAATTGAATCTTTCTACAAGATTTCAATAAGTTTTATTTTGATTAGAAAACTTAAAAATTTTCTGTTAAAATCTTTTAATAAAATTATCAGCTTGCTGAAAAGTTAAAAAACATAAAACTACTTAATCAATTTAAAAAATATCAAAATAATTTAATCAAAAATTAAGTTTTACAAAACTATTTTCAATAACCACAGGTAAAGTTAAAAATAGTAAATTAAAATTAAATTATTTTTAAATAAAAAAAGCACACATTAAAATAAAGAAATTAAAATGAATGGGTAAAACGTGATTTTAAGTTTATCAATTTTTTCAGCTCATCAAAATCAATTATTAAAAGAAATAAAAAGAAAAAAAAAACGAAAGCCTACAATCACCCTTTTAAACTATTATTTGCAGTTCGATCATAAAAAAATGTTTGATATCAATAAAAAAGAACAATAAAAAGAAATAATCTTTTTATAAAAGTTTAATAAAAGTTTTAAAAATTTTAATGTAAAACTTTTTAATCTGATTCAAAAATTAATTTTAAGGGCTAAAGAAAAAAATGAAGATTTTTTTCAGATCAAGTAATTTTTAAGTACATATAATGAACTAGTTTTATTTTGAAAACAAACTTTAAATTATCTGGAAATTCTGATTCTTTAATAAAATTATTTTTTTTATAAATTTCTTTAATAAATGATAAACTATAGCCTAACACGCAACTTAGCAACACGTCTTAAAAAAAATAATAAAATTTACTAATTTAGTCATCAATTTAATTACAATTTTCGCAACTTAAAAACCATTTTTGCAATTAATTCTCACTAAACTTTTTATTTTATAGATAAACTTAAGATTTTTAACTAATAAAGTGAAAATGTTTTTTTTTATGGTGAAAAACACCTGTAAAAAAATGAATTTGAAGAAAAAAAAAACTAAAGGTTTGCTTTAAAAAAAATTAATTAAAATTGAGAATGAGAAGATAATTAAGATGATAAAAAATTCGATTTAAAAAATTTTCTTTTGTTAATTTAACAACAAGATAAATTTTTCTTCTAAAATTTTCAAAAGTAAACGTAAATGCTTTAAAACATAAACTAGTTGATTAATAGCCACCTTTTAAGTGTTAACAAGAGACATGTTTATTTTTGTCACACATTAAAAAAATATAAAAATAAATGATGAAAAGATATTAAACTTAATTTTCATTATTGAACAGCTTTTCTTTAACAAAAACTTTATAATTAAAAATAATTTAAGTAATTTTTTTCAACTAAATCAGCATAATGTACGTTAAATTTTTTTTATTATAAAACTAATTTATAGTATTAAGCTTTTACAATGAAAAAAAAAAGTATTTCAAGTTAAGCTTTAATAAAAGTTTGACAAAAAAAAGGAAAAAAAATTTTAATAATTAAGCTTAGAAAATTAATTCTAAAAACTAAATAGATTTTAATCATTTAAAATTTATCTTAAAACATATTTTAAATGATGAATAAATGAAATTGCTTTATTAAAACAAATTTATTCAAAGCATTAGTATAAAAAATATATAAAACTTTAATATTCAAGAAAATAGATGAAAAATTGCTTAATTTTCAGTGGAAACAAAAAACTTAAAAAAAATTTAGAAATAAAAGATTATATTTTCATCAAAACAAGTAAGAAAAAACAAATTTAGCTATCCATTAGTAAATTTAAGTGTGTCCAACATTCTTTAAGTATTAATCTTAAAGAATTAATTTTTTTTTTCTTTTTTGGATAAAGAACAAAAGTAATCTTCTTCAGCTTAAAGTCTAAAAATTTATACACCACACTATGATTTTCATTATTTATAAAGGCTATTATACACATTATTTAAAAAACTATTATCTTTTTCTTTATTAAAAAAATAAATCAATATCACGTATTAAACACACACATCAACGCGTACTCGAACATCAGTCTTCTGGAAATAAGCAAATAAGCAAAAAAAAAAATAGAAGAAAATTGCAATCAAAATTCAATTTTAATTTTCACACTAAATGACCATTTTTATGTATATTAAATAGTAATAACAATACATTACTAATATTAATTCAATGAACTAAAAAACGTATCAAATTAATTAAAAATGTTTTATCAAAAAGTGCTCTTCAAAAAATACAAGCAATTCGTTTTTATATTTGCTTATTATTTAAAAGCCAATTTTTAAACTCTTTACGAAAACTTAATAGGCAGTTTTATTATAAAAATCTAAATTATTAGAAAATTTACCTTTGCTACCTATTTTTAAAAATATCCTAACTATTCAAAAAATTTTGCAAAAGAAATAAAATTTTATTCAATCAAAATCGAGTTGAAAAAATCTTTTGAATTTTCTTTTATCTAAATTTCATAATTATAAGATTAAGTTAAAGAACTTTGAATAGTAAGTTACGTAATTAAAAAGTATTTTCAAGTATCATAGAAAATAAAACAAATGAATTTTTCTTTACTTTATTCAACAAATTTTATTAACTTTTTAACACATAAACGAATTTATCTTCTTTCTAACATTAACAACTCTTTATCTAAAAAAAAAAATTTAAAGCTTGAGTATTTTGTCGTTTATAAATGAATATAAAATTTTTATTCCGGGATTCTATTGCGGAATTCAAATTTTAGCTAGTTTCCGGTATTTTGATTTCTATACATGAGTCATGTTTTAAAAGTTTTGTGAATAGTTTCAAATCAAGTTCGACATGCAAGACTAGTCTTTAAATCTTATAAAACAAATAAGATACTTTACACAATGTTTACTTAGAGAAAGAACGCCTCAAACTTATTGAAATTTAAAGCTTTTTTTTATACAATTTATAATAAATCTAAACAGATCAAGCCTTTTTATTTTGCATTAACTGACTACTTTCAATTATGAATTTAAAAATTTAACTTAAAAAAATTCACTAAACAAAATAAGATTAATGAAAGTAAATTGGTCTATAAAGTTTCAAAATGAAGTATTGAAAAAATTTCAAAATGGGATGATTTTTTGAATGAAAATTATTTTAGCATCGTTTCACAACAAAAATGTCGAGAAACTTTCTTTTAAATTTTGAAATAATTTTTTTTTAAACTTTTGTTTTTTTTTAATATGTAAATCAGTTAAAGTATCGGTAAAAAATTGATGCTATAAATAATCTAAATTGAGAGTTTTATAAACAAAATAAATTCAAAAATAAAAGAAAAAATTTTTTTAAATTGCCCCTATGTCTTTTTAAATTATAAACTTATTCAAAATAATTTAAAGAACACATAGAAATTTGATGAAACAATTTTCTATTAGTTTTCAAAATAAAATTTCCAAAATATATATAAACTTTTAAAAAGAAAAGTTTTTTCTAAAAAATGTTTTTTGTTTACAAATTTTCACAAAAATAATTAACAAAAAATTGGATAAAAATATTCAAACAAAACTAAATAAAATATGCTAATTAAAAAGCTAATTAAATTTAGAAAATTATTTTCCAGGAAATTTAGGTGAAATATTTGAAAAAGTCTTGAAATTTTATTAAATTTTTTTTTGGATAAAATTGTATTAAAATTTAAAAAAAATTTAAGAAGCATTAATATAAATAAGAATTTTGAGAGAAAAAAAATTTTTTTTTTAATGTGACATTCACCTGTAATTTTTTTTTTAAGCTTAATAATTCATAAGTTAAGCTAAAATTATAAACAAAAGAAATTCTAAACATAATTTTATCTATTACAAAACAAAATGATATTTCAAGTTTTGAATTTAAATTCAAAAAATTTATGAAAAAAGTATAAATAATTTTTGAATAATGATCAATGTATCAAAATTTTTTTCAGTTTCAAAATACTAAAAATGACAGGTTAAACATTAAAAATATTTAACAAAATTAAAAAATTTGCAAATTATAGAGCTAATGTTGAGTAACTTTAAATTAGGTTTAAAATTAATGAAAGTTTATTTAAAAAATTCTTTTAAAAATCTTTAATAAATTATCTCTATTTATAAAAAATTAAATTCGATTAATTTTTGAAGTCCAATTAATTTTACTAACTTTTTTTCTAAATTCTTTTTTTTCAAATCTTTTAACAATGTATTTTCAATTAAAAAATTAACATCATACTATTTAGCTATTGACAAAAACTCAATTAAAAACTAAGTTAATTTTAGATAGACACCTATCAAATTTAGCTTAATTTTTGCCTAGTTACTTTATCTTGAATGAACTAATTTTTGAAGAAAATAATTCAGGAAAACTTTAAATTCTCAAGAATTTTACGATTCTAAAAAAGTTTTATTATTTTTTAAGTTAAAATATATTAATTATGATAATTTTAATAAATTATTTGAGGTAAAATTTTAATTGTCATTTCGATTTCATTTTTTTTTTTGAATTAAATACAAACAAAACTATTTAGTCACGAAAAATAAATTAAAATGCAAATTGCTACTTTAAAAATTTAATTTTTTTTTTAATAAAACAGATAAAAAAATGCTGTTTTTTAAGAAAAAAAAACTTGACAAAGCCATTATTAAAAGCTTTTTGACTCAATTAAGTTATTCGATTAAAAAGCTGAAAAGTTTTTGTAAGATTTTAAGAGCTCAAATAAAATTTTCCTTAAACAAAAAAAATTAATTTTCTTTTTCTAATTTAATAAAGTAGATAAATCCCATATGAAATTTTAAAAATAGAATACGTTTTAAAATAAATTACCAACATCTTCAAAAAAATTAATTAATTCAGACTTATTTAAAACTTAGGTAAAAAAAGAAGTTTTTTTTTTGAAACTACTGTGACCACTAATAATTTAATGGATTTAGTGAACTAAAATGTTATTAATTTTTAATTCTATAAAGGTACCTTGTTTTAAAGCTTTTGGATGATTAAATTTTTTTTTAATTTTTATAGGTAAGTTTTAAAATGAAAAGAAAAATCAAAACCGGTAAGATAAAGACATTTTAAAAAAGAGACAAAGTATAAATGTGATTGTTAAACTAATGCTAATTGACAGTTACTTTTCTAATAGATTTCCAATGCATTTCACCCAAAAAGTTTTTTCTTTTTTAAAAAAACTAACAAAATTTTTACCTCTAATAAGAGGGTAGCCCATAAACAGATGCTTTTGAAATTTGGTAATAAATAACTAAAAATCGATGTGTTGACCTTAAATAAAGTTAAAGGCGGTTCATTTTGGCGACTTTTTAAAAGAAAAAAAGTCGTTTTTTAAATTATCTAAAAAGACAACAAAAATACACAAATGAACGTAAAATAAATATTTCCAGACAAATCAAAACCCGAAAATAGCTTTAAAAGTTTTAAAAGCTAATAATAAATTCTAAATAGTAAAAATGGAAAGTACTTTACTGGTAAAATAAAAACACAAAGATTAAAAAACATTCGAAGGATACAAGTTTTATCTGTTTTAAAAACTTAATTTTTTTTCATTATACAAAATTCTAATTTAACATAAGAATAAAATTTAATAATAGCTGAATTATATTGAAAAAATATGAAAAAAATAGTTTCCTAACAATTAGATATTTGAAAATTAAAACGATATCATAAAAATTGCTTTTTCAAATCTAAAATTATTCTTCATTTATAAAGTTTATTCTTTAAATCAATACTAATATCTTTTTTTTACTTTTTGACACTCATTTTTTGGTTCAAACATATTTAACTAGTTTTATTATATTTTTTAGCTATTGTTTAAATTTTTCCTACGTTTTTTTGTATTATTTGTTTAATCTTTCTATGAGGCAATGTTTTTCAACATTTTAACTAAAACATACCACATAAAAGTGAAAAGAACTTTAAATTGAAAAATGTTCAAAAAATTCTATACTTGAATCATTGGTCAAAGTTAAAAAAAAACTAAAGAAAAAGACTATTTTATAATAATATTGTCCGGCTCGATCCCTAGAGTTAGTAGGGGCAAACTTTACTATGGCTCATCAAATTTTTTTTTTCATAAAATATACTCAAAGCTACTAGAAACGAAATTCTAAGCTACAAAATCAACATTTAATGATGCAAATCGTCATTTTCTATCTTAAAAGATGAACTTTTTAAATATTTATAAATTTCTATTTTAATGGTAATTTTCAACAAAAAAATTTTTAAAATAGTTTGTATTAGGGCTAAGTTAAAAAAACTTGAAAAAAATGTCAAAAAAAAGAATACTTTTACAATGATGAACTGTTTTTATAAATTAAAAAAATTACAAACACTTTTTTGAAGTGTTTTTAAGGTAATAAAAATAAGGGCAGCTATTCTGTTATTTGAATTTTTTTCTAACTATTTAAATAAAATATGTATTTTTTTTTAAATCTTTCCTTAATGTAAGAAATGTATCAGAACTAATACTAAGCTATTCAAAAGACTTTACGTACTTAAAACTTTTTTTTAAATAATGAGCTTTCGAAATAAATAAAAAAAATTTTTAGAAAAAAAATACCTTAGAACTTTATCAAAAAAAAAAAAAATCGAGAAAAGGGGCATCAACGCATAAAATTTTGTAAAGTTTTTAAAGCTTTGTAGAATTAAGTTGAAAAAAGCAAAGATTAATAACAGAAAAGCTAATTATGAAAAATTTGAATTACAAAACATTTTAACAAAACAAAAAAAATTAAAGCTTATTACAAAAAAGTCTAAAAAAATTAGGCTAATTTAAAATTCATTTTTCAACTCTATATTTATTGATTAAAAAAATTCATATAAATTTATAAAAAAAGCATTCTAAATAGTGAAAAATTAAACTTAATAAACTAAAATTAGATTCAAAAACCAAAATTAGATTTTAAAATTTGATTTAAAAAAGAAATTAGTTTTCAAAATTAGATTTAAAACTTAGTTCCAAAAATGATAAATCAAAAAATTTGCAAATTTTAATGATGTTAAAATGAATATGAAAAAGAAAAATTTTAATTGATACAAACTTTAAAAAAACTCAATATAAAACTTTAGTTAATAACTTCAGTTAATAAAAAGAATATCGATTTTTAGCCTAAAAAATAATTAATATTCAAATTTATTTAAGTACCTTAATTTTTTGTTGAAAAAACTATTTAAATCAATCAAACCAAGCCTAAAAAAAAATCAGCAAATTTTTTCTTAACCGATCTTTGACCTTTCTAAAATGTCAAAACTACCATCTAAATCAATACCAGAATCTATGTCTAAGTACACAATTTATATTTAACCTAAATCATATCAATGATTCGGTAAATCAAAACAAAAACAAGATTTCTAAATAAGAAGTTTTTTTTATAAAATAGGCGTTGAATTTAACGTAAGACGAATTTAGCATTGTCAGCATAAAAAAATCAAGAATTTCAAGTTAAAGAGCCAGAAATCAATAACAATGTAGATGTTTTTTTTTTGTTTTACATTTAAAATAGAAAAAGATAGCTTATCAAAAAATAGTTTTAAATCAATTTTATTGCAAAATCACCTTTTTTTTTTCTAAAGAAAATCAAGATGAATTTAAAAAAAAAGTTTAATTTAAATCAAAAACTTATAAAACAATTTAACAGATCAATTTTATCATTCAGTTAAGTGATTAACTAGTTAATAAAAGTAAAACTTAAAAGTTGTTTCAAAAAAATTAATAAAAAGATTAAATAAAGCTCAAATGAATTGTTACAAAATTAAAATTAAGTCTTTAAATGAAGAAAATAAAAAATTTTCAACAAGAAAACATTAAATATATTTGAAGATTTTTAAATCATTTAGAACAAAGATTTTTATTTTAGAAATACTTATCCAAATAATAAATGAATAAAAACAAATCTCTACAGAATTTAAAAACTTGTTTAATTCATTGAAAAAAAAAATCTACTACATTGATCATATTTATCAATTACTCATTGATAATAAAAATGTTTGATGATAGGTCAATGTTTTTAATCTTAGTAAAACAAATAAGATTCGAAAAATTTATCATCAAAAATAAAACATTATTATGATATACTATGTGGAATAAATAAAATTATCAAATGAATTGAAACAATGGTTTTATGAAGATCTATTTGACCGCAAAATAAAAACAGACTATTAAGTTTTGAACTAAAAATAAAGAAACAAAAAAATTGAATTAATAACAATTCAATAGTCTGCAGTAGCAATTACATTAGAAAATATAAAACTAAAAAAAGATAACAAAACTTTATCACGATGTCATGTAAAATCAAACTCTTTAATGTGAATTTAAACTAAATAATTCATTTTTTTATATAAACAGAAAACAAAAGATTTCAACTGAAATTATGATTATTTTCTTATAATAAGCTTTTGGTAATCGGTAAAACTTTAATAAGCTAATTATTGATTTAAAATATTTTGATTTTTTAAAAAGATAAAAATTTTTCTACTTATTAATTTGAGATAGCTTAGAGTTGAATAAAAAATTAATTTCAAAACAAAAATTAAGAAATCATTATAAAAGTTAGTGATAACTTAAAAAAGCAATTAAATATTAATTTTTGTTACAACAAAAAAGGAATGGTCTTAACATAATATTGTGATCATTTAAGTAAGATATGGATCAAATTAAATGTAATTTTTAAAATTTTATTTAAAAAGATGAAAATGTTATTGTTAAATATATTTAATTGAAGTTTTATAAAAAGAAATTTTCTTTTATAACTTCATTAACATTTTAAACTCATAAAAAAGCCTACTTAATTTATAATAAAGTTTATCTTTTAAAATTGTTTAATTGTTATCAAATACAACAAATAGAACAAAAAAATTATTTGATCAATAAAATGATTTTCAGAATTAAAATATTAAACATCTTATCATATATTATGAAACATTATGTAAATATAATTTTAATTAAAACTTTTCTTTGTTTTTATATGAAATAGATGGAAATAAAGTTAAGCCTTAGATTAGGTGTATTTTAAAGAATGATAAAGATTTATCACAAAAAAAATCAAGTATCAAGTTATATTATCAACATAATTTTTAATTAAAGAAAAAAAAAACTGTTTTTAATTTGTCTACATCTTTTTTTAGAAAAATAAAAAAAAAACCTATCCTGAATTTTTTTGCGCTATTGAATTATAAAAAAACTGTGGAGGCTTAAAAGATAAATTAAAGTCAAGTTAAATCAAAAAATAAGAGTGACTAAATAAAAAAATATTGGTTTTAAACTCAACACTAAACAAAAGTTAATTAAGGTACCAATTAGATTGAAGTTTAAAATATTAAAGAACTTATATTCAATTTCATATAAAAGCCAACATTAAAAAAATTCAATTAGTTTGTTTCCTATACCCATAAATATAAAAATGAAAAGTTTGTATATTTTGAAAAACTAATAATAATTTTTAAAATACTTTAGAATGCATCTAATTAATTTAATAATTTCAAATTTAAACTTGATAAATATTCAATTTATGAGATATATTTTTAAGATTCTAATGTGTAGGTATTTTTAAATATAAAAAAAATGATGAATTTATAAGAAAGTTCTAAAACATTTTCATTTTAAAAAAATTATTTTTCAATTCACATTCATCAAAATTTCTTATGTAAAAAAATAAATTAAAAGTTTCAAAACTCAATGTATAAAGTTTTTGGTTAAAACTAATAATTCATAAGAACAATTTAAAACTACTTAAATTTCATGAATCAAATGATTCAATGAATCAAAATTTTTATTTTTTTGAAAAAAAAACAAATTCAAAAATGAATAAATCAGTCTCGTATTTTTTAAATTCAATCAAATTTTCATTTGTTTAATTTAAGAAATTTATAAATTTTTGATGTAAAAAACTTTTTAAAAATTTAAAAGAAAATTAAAATAAACCAAAAAAAGCTAAAAATTATCTAAAAAAGAGACTGATTCCAAAAAAATTTCAAGAAACTTTAAAAATGAAACTTTAAAAATAAAAAATTTAAAAATGAAACTTTGAAAATAAAAACTTAGAAAATTAAAAAAAACTAGTTTGTTAATATATTTTCAGCTAAAAACGTACATGATACAATTTATAAGTAGTTTTTTTAGTTAATGAAGTTAAATTAATTTCAGAACTTAATTTTGAAATGTATCGTAAATTCAAATTTTATCTTTATAAAAATGCTTTTTAAAAAAAAAGATTATAAGCAGAACTATTTGATTATTTGTCTAATTATTTTTGTTGAAACACTTATAATGCAAAATAATTGCTAGTTAGAAAATGAATGTTTCAATTTTTTGTTCAACATTGATACAAGAATTAAAAAGATTCAAATAAAGGCTATTCCTAGTTACATTAAAAATGACACGTGCAATTAGTTTTTATTAAACGCGTGTCCTTTTACTAAAGCAAATAATATAGTTAAACAAAAATCATCATTAAAGAAATGGTCAGTTTATTTACGTTAATATTTTTCTATCATAACTTAGTCAATTCTTTTTACATAAATTTATACAAGATAAAAAAATCTTTAATAAACTTTCAAACGTGTGTAAATGTGTTAATCTATTAAAAACCAAACAAAAAAGCTGATGACTCAATTATATATTAATAAGAAAATTAATTTATTCTGAAAAGAGAAGAAAATTTTGAAAAATCTTAAAAAATTGTTTTATTAAACAATAAAACTAATAACAAAGTCAAATAAGTAAAAGGTCATCAGCATGATTACACAAATCAAAAAATTTTAAATATTAAATTGAAATCAGTTAAACTTAAAAGTCAAACAATATAAAATCTAAAATATAAATAGTTTAAAAATGGCAAAAAAAAAAATACACGATTAAGCTAACCATTGTTTGTCTTTTACTGTAAAAGAAAATAGTGAAGAAAAAACAAGAACATGCGGTAAATATTTTACAAAAAACATTTTAATGTTTCTGACATATTCAACCAAGAAGATATCTAAAAAATATTTCGATTTTACACATTCAACAAAAATCACGTTTTTATACCAATAATTTAAGTACGTAGTCTTTACAAAAATATGGTAATATTTTGGTTTTTTCAGTAACATTTTTTATTTAATTTCTGTTTGGGTTGTGAAATTAAATTTAATAAAAAAAAAATTTCAAATTGAAGAAAGCTACCTAAATAATCAAAAAAATAGAACACAAACAAAATTTACATTTAAAATTGTCTCTTTGAACTTTATATATATTTAAATAGAATAAAAAAAATAATACAAAGTCTATTACATAAAAATGCGATTGATAAATTAAGCAAAATTGACAAGGTAAACAATAAAGCAAAAAATTTAATACTATTTAATATATTCACGCAGCAATACTAATTTGAAATTTAGCTTTAAAAAATAGCTGCTAATTGAATTGGAAAAAAAATTGCTAAAGTTTGAATTTTAAAAAAATATCATTTTAAAAAATACAGTCCCTCATGATTAAAATTAGATAAATTTTAATATTGAACTTTTACCGAAAAAAAACTTTTGATAATTAGTTTGATAAATGATTTCATTTACAAATCTAATTATAATCATTTTTTCTTTTTTTGAAAATGTGTTTATAAATTAGTTTAGATGAATTAAATTAGAGACTTGTTTGAAAAACTTGGTTTTAAAGAAAATGTCAAAAATTAATTTATTGATAAATAAAATTAATTGATGAAATTCTTCCTAATTAGTTTTTAATTAGATTTATCACTTATATTTTTCAAATTCTAAAAAAATTTAATTTTTGAAAATCAATGTATCAAAATTCAGTTTCCTAAAAAAAAAGTTTCAAAAAAGAAAATAAATTTTCTATTGTAATAAAACAAGTATAAAAAATAGTTTAAAATAGATAACTTTAAATCAATTGTTGATCTTTTAGCATCATCAATCAGTTTTTTTTTATAATTTTATAATATAAAAACACCACCTAGTGGTCAATTGAAAGGCATTTAATGTTTGCTAAACAAATTAAACAAAATTTATCAAAAAAAAAAGAATACAATTGAAAATCAACTAGTTAATATGAAAACATTTATATTTTTCTATTCGATTGTTTGATTTGAAATGCCATTCAAAAACGGAAGGTTTAAAAATTTTAATAAGCAACTAATTTATAGACTTAAAGACATTCTTCTTAAAAAAGATTAAGCTTAAAATTTTTGAAATTAAAAAGAAAAAATTTTATGAAAACAAAACAAAAAAACTAAAAATATATCAAATTGTATTTAGAAATAATCATTTATCAATTTTGAAAAAAGTTCTACTTTAGAAAAATCACAATTCAATAAAATACCTATCATACAAAAATTTATAAGAACTTAGTTTTTTTCTGAAAAGCTGATTTATTTGTTTATTAAACTTTAAAATTAAAAAGAACATAATTGAAAACTATTAAAAAAAAAATGATCATTAAATTATATAGTTTTTTAAAGTTTTCCCAAGTCTGCCTAAAACATTTTCAATTAGTTTAAACACAAAAAAAAATTAAACTTCAAAGTGTTAAAGTTAAAAAGACAAACTTGAATTTTGATAATAAAATTTGGACTTAGACCATTAGAACATATTTTTAGAATAAAAGTTAATATTTAAATTATGAAAAAAATATTCAAATTTGAAAAATGATATTTTTGCACTAATTTTATTTTAAAACTAAAGAAACCGAAAAAAAATGTTCCAAAAATATAAAATTTAAATTGATTCATGAAAATCTAATAAAGAAATTAATTATTGATGAAGTTTTTTCAATTACTTGATGTTAAATTTACATATTTTTAAATTGAATTTTATAGAAACTTAAGTGCTTTTCATATAAAGATAAACTTTGTTTAAACAATTGTTTGAAATAATAAATTTGAGTAACTTAAAAATAGTTTTTGAATATTAAAAATGCATCAGGTCAAAAAAGTAAAAATTGATTAAAATAAGTTAAACTAATTATTAAATAAAAAAACTCATTTGACAAAGCTTATTAATAAATCATAAAAAATTTAGATTTAAGTTAAGAAAAAATAATATAAATTAAAAATATGTTCGAAATTCAAAACACATTCGGAATTTTGATATCGAACTCTAGTATGAAGCAATTTTTTAAAAATATTATACAAGTTCAACTAAAAAAAACTTATAGTAAATAACTTATACTTGTAAATATATAGTTTAATAGCCTCATTTTTTCAACTTAGAATATAAACCATAGAAAAAATATTTAGAAATTTACAGTTTGTATTTATTTTTACAAATTTGTTTTTTAATTTTTTTAAAGATAATGCCAAGTCATTTGAATAACAGTAATATATTCATAGAAACTTACTCAGCTAAAATTTATCATACACTAAAAAATAATCAAATTTAACTTAATTTTATAGAAACATTGAAAAATTACTGTGGTAACTAATTTTATGTGACAAAAATTAAAACCATTTTTTACCAAAAAATTTAAGAAACTTTTCGAAAAATAAAACTTGCTAAATAATTTAACAAGTTAGTTTTATATAAACTTTTTCAAGTTTTTGACTAAAAGAAAGCTTATTAACAATGCATCATCAAGTTAGCAATAAAATATTGGTTCAAACTTTGATTCATCAATTTTTCAACATAATGAAAACAAATTTTTTTTTTAATTGTTCGCTTAATTTATAAATGCTTTAAAAAATTATAAACAAAAAAAAACTTACCTTGTTGGTGAATAACCATATAATTTTCATCTGAATGTTTAAGACTAATTAATGGTTCTGCTTTCATAGAATGTAACGATTGAATTGTTGTATTAAAAAAGGGATTATTTGTTGTTGTAATTGAAACATTTTTCAAATTATATTTAGTTAAGTTTTTTTTCAATTTAGGATAATCTAAACTAAATTCTGTCTTAATAGTTGTTTTAAGAACAGGAGTTACACTAGATTGAGTTGTGTTTTTTTCGAGTCGATTGTCATTAATTGTAAATAATTCTGAAGCTGTCAAGTTTTGAATTTTTGTCTCATTGGTATTATTCTGTTTAAACTTTATATCAGATAAATTTTTGATACTTTTAAGCGAATTATTAAAAGATTTAGTTTTTTTTTCAATAGAGTTATCACTAAAATTAAAGTTTTCTATAAAAATGTTTTTTGTTTTAATATTTTTATTTGTTAAATTAACAAAAAGATTTTTTGAACTGTTAAAAACACTTTTTTTGAATAAATAATCATTAAGTTTAGCCTCCTCCTTTAATGTTAAAGTTGAAATATTTTTAAACTCATTTTTAATTAATTTAAATTTTTCATTTGCCAAATTTTCAACCTTAATAGTATTATTACTAAGTAGATTTAGATCATTATGTGTCTTCTTTAGATTGTCAAGTGAATAATTGAGATTTACTTCATAAGTTTTATTTGTATTTTTCAAAGGGATAATAGTTGTCAAATTTTGATAAACATTTTCTACTTTTGAATTTTTTTGACAAAAAATAGGCCAAAAAAATAAAATTAAAAAAATATTTGATACGATTATTTTAAAATACATTTTGGTTAGTAAATTTTATAATTAAATTAAAAATCTTTGTTTATATTTTCTTTTAAATTTAATTAAACTATCAGACTAAATAGAGAAATTATTCAAAAAAGATAAACATTTTGGTGAATAATTTGATTTTTTTTCCAAAAAACTACAAGCTGTTTAAATTTTTGTTGAAATTTGAACATAAATATCTAAAAGTAAAAAAAAATTTATTAGCAATTAAGTTAAAATAAATTTAAAGATTAAACAAAAGAAAATTTGGTTTTAAACTCATAAAGCTGTATTAAACTTGAAATTTACACCACCTGCTCAAATGAATTGATAATTTATTTTAAAACTCTGTTGATCAATTTAATTAAAGTTAAAAAATTTTAGCATCAAAAAATTAGCTTGAGTTAATTATTAGCCTTAACTTTTAAGATTTTAAAAACATTAATTATACAACATTTTTTTGAAAATTCTTAGCGCAAATATTGTTTAAAATCATAGCTCACTTTTGGTTAAGAAAAAAAATTAAGATAATTTACTTTTATTGCTTAAAAAGAATCTTTTATTTGAAACAATTTATTTGAAGACAAAGTTTAAGATAATAAGTCAAATTTTATGTTCAAAAATTAACTAATTTAGCTCGAAAAAAAAAATAAAACTATTTAGGTGTAGATTAAATTTATAGAAAATTTTTCAGGAAATACTTTAAACTTGATAAATATGAGTGGGCTGAAATTAAGAGTTTTATCAGCCTAGCCTTCTATACTCTTTTTTTTTAATTTAAATTAATTGTTCAATGGTTTTTAGATTAAAAATAAAAAAGTTAGAATAAAATTGAATAAAAATAGTTATCTAGTTTCAGTAAAAATAAAACCAAAATAAAAATCAATCGTCATGTCAAAAATGTTTTAGTGATTTGCAAGAATGAATAGTTAAAAATTTTTTAGGTTCCCACATGCTTTTATAAGTCAATAAACTTAATTTTTTAGGTATAAAATAACATCATAATTGTAGTTTGTCAAAAAAAAAAATTTTGTTTTTTATAATAAGCTTAATTTTTAGGAGATACTTAGTTTGTTAAGATTTCTCATTTCAAGTTTTCCAACACATAAAGGAAACTAATTTAAAATGATTTTTCAATTTTTATAAACTCGAATGAAAATGACAGTAATTTTAATTTAAGATAAAACTAGTTAAGAATTTTAAAATAAAATAGATGAAAAGTTTTCTTTAATTTATTTTCACTTTCAAATTGGGACTAGGTGGCTATCTATTTTGAAAAGAAATTTCTTATTTTTTTCTTTTTCAAATTATACATTCATTTTATTTTTTTTAATGAAACTTAACTGAAAAAAAGCTTTTTATTTTTCATGAAAACTTAAGTTTTTAAGGTTTTACTGCAATTAAAACTGTTTACAAGAACTATTCAAATTGTAAATTATTTTGTTTTTAACTTAATTTATATATCAAAAAACCTATCCTTTTTTTCCTTTTTAAAAGTTAACCTTTTTTCACAAAAGCTTAATAGATAAATAAAAGCTTGTGTCCTTTTTGGTTAAAAACTAAAGGTTTTCATTAAGTTTTTATTTAATTAACAAGATTTTGGTAAAAAAAACTTAAAATGTTGAATAAATTTGATTCTTTAATATTAAACAAAATAAATGTTTTTCAAATTAAGTTTTTTTTAATTAATGTTGAATATAATTCATTTTGGATGTTTGTTAAGTTATAAAGTAAAATAAAGTAATTTATTTTCATTTTATTTAAATTTCTTATAAACTAATTCACTCTGAAATTGTTCTTACAAATGAACTTTATTTTTAGCAGTTATATACATAAAACTAAGCTTCTGATAAGTTTATTTAGAAGTAGAGAACAAAAAATTATCAAAAAAAAAAAACCAAAAATTAAAGAATTTAACCAAAGTTTTTAGGGAGTTTTTAAAACTAAAAAGAATCATTAAAACATAAAAAGAAACATTTACATCTTTAGTATTAAGATAAAGCTCTAACTCTTATTTTCTAAAGTTTTATTTTCAGTTCCTTATTTAAATTAATTTTTTTTTTAAAATAAAATATCAGATTGATAAAAAAGCAAACTAAATGAGCTTAAATTCAAATTGATTAAAATATAAATATTAATTGAAATATGTTCATTTAATCATAAAAAAATTTAATTATGGAGTTAAGCTTAAAAGAAAAAACTTAATTCAGAAAAGCCTAAACGATTATTTAAAAAGCTTGAAGTTGTATCTATTTTTAAAACAAAACCAGAATTTAATTACTTCAAAAATAATTAAAATCATATCGATAATAATTTTTTTCTAATTAAGAAAAATAATTTTTTTTATAAAATTAATCAACATTGAACATGAAAATAAGTTTCACAACTGAATTTGATTTAATTTTTAAATGATAAAAAAGGCAAAATTTTTTAAGAAATAGTTCTTAAATATTGATTTGAAGAGCCTTAAATTTGATTTGAGAAAACATCAAATAGATTAGAAAATATTCAGGTTTTTACCAAAATTTTAAATAAGGACACCTGATTTTTTTTCAAAGCATAAAACTAGCTTTTTTTATAAAATAGGTATAAAGATTAAATTTTTTCATATTATCACGATAAAAATCAAATATTCTTAATAAGAAAAATTGAGAAAAAAAAATTTAACGGACAAAATCAACAGGTTTTAAAGATTAAGTTAAAATTTTTGTTACATTGGTTTACAAAATCATATTCAATGATTCAAATTTTAGTAACTTTGTAAAAACTTCTTATTGAATAAAGAAAATAAACATACTTAAAAAGTAAAAAATCCAATTTAGGGAACAAATTGACCAGAATAATCTTTAACGCATATCATAGCTTTTTTATGTGAAAAAAAAAAATTTAAAGAAAGTGTGTGAGTGTATCACAATATCAAGCTGAGTATTTCTTCATTAATTAAATCATTTAAAAATAATCATAAAAGACAACTAAAACAGTAACAAAAACGTAAAAAAAAAGAAAGAATGATGAAAAATTTTTGTTTTTTACAAAGTTAAAAAGTATTACTCTAACTTTCACACCTGGTTTTGGTGTTTCTGACATTTACAAAAAATTTCAAACTTTGATTTCTTAATAAGTGTTAAATTTGAAAGAAAACTTGTTAGAAAAACAAAAACTAAAACTTTTACTTAAAAATTTTTTCTGTGATAAATGATACTTTCTCATGACATCCTGATAAACAAACACTATAAAGTAATTTTTTTAGCGCACTTTTAGCAAAAAAATTTTAATTGCTTCTTCAAATCTTTTTTTAAAGCTATAAAATATATTATTTATCGGTTTTGATTACTTGATGTAAAAAACTTGTTAAAAACGCGTTTTTTAAATGAAAAAAAAATTAAAATATAATAGACTTTTTAAGTTTTTTTTTCAAAATTTGAAGGTATTAAAATATCAGGTTTATATTAGCTAGCATAAAAAACACAAAATTATCTCTGCTTGGAATTGAATTATTTTTTTTAATTAAACCCTTTTATCAAGTTTTTTAGCAGACTTTTTAAATTTTTTTTTTTTGAAAAATGATGTCGAAAAAAGCATTTAGTGAACAAAATTTACAAACTATTTTTTAAAGATCTTAAACTCGCTCAAATAAGTTTCTAATAAATTAAAAACTTTAAATAAAAAGTATAATACTAGTGTTCATGAAATCATAAAAGAAAAATAAATTTCATTATTGATCTTATCTCGATACACATTAAAATTTGAAGCTACTAATGTTCATCTGGCTAGCTAAAACTAAACTTATAAAAACTCAAAAAATATTTGCAATAAGTTAAAAAAATCAAATAACACTTCCAATTAATTAACTTAAGACACATTTTTCAAGTTAATTAAAAAAAATCCTGAATATTCAAAGAAACTAATTGATCTTTGATTTAAAAGTAAACAAATTGAAAACAGTAAAAAAAAAAATCAATTTTTCTTTTTAAATTTAATTTAAAAAAAAATTTTAAATTCAAAAATGAAAAATTTGTTGAATAATAATCTAAATTTATTAAAAAAAACATCTGTCTCAAAGTTCTATTTTTCAATATTTTCGGGAAAAAAATCAATTTTTTATTACAAATTTATTAAAAAGATGAAATAAAAAGTTCACGAAATTCAAGCATGTGGCTCCACCAAAAAAGTTCTTAATTAACTAAAAAAAGGCTAAACATTTACAAAGTTATAAAAAAAGATAAAACTAAAAAATTATTAAAAACTGGTTATTTACTAATTGAGTCATAAATTATTTGTCCAATCTTAGATGTCTTAATTTATTTTAGTCTTAAATTATTAGCCAAAATATTGTATTTATTGGCTCTGTAAAATTAAGTCGAAAAAAAATACCAACACCTAGCTTCTTTATTTAAGAAGTTTATTAAAAAACCAAGCCCGATTTTCTGTCAAATAAGCATTGAAAACAAAAATCAAAAATAAACTAATGACTGTAAACTAAATAAATTAACTTCAAAAAGAGTTCAATGTTTCAAGATGTTTTTAATTTCAAATTATTTATTTAAAACTAATTTAATTTTTATGATGTTCAAAAAAAGCTATAAAAAGTTTGAAAAATTGAAACTATTAGCAAATTTACAGAAGCTAGGTTTATAGAATTTTAAGGACTTCTTAATATTCAAAAAATAGAAATATAAATGACAAAATTATTTATTGATAAAACTAAACTTTAAAAAAACTTTGTATTGAAAAGTAAAAAAAAAATATGAAATAATAAAAACGGACATCAGCAAAAAAAAACAGTCGTCGTTTTATAAAGCTTTTGAAATAATCAATAAATTTAAAGAAGATAATTTAAAAAGAAATAAAAACTGATACAATTTTTTAAAACAAGGATTTCAGATTCTTTATAAATTGCTTTATATAAATTATGTTGAGCCTATTCAATTAATTATTGCTATTTTAATATTTCAAAAAATAAAAAGCTTTTGATATTTACAAAACAGCTAATAAATTAATTTTTTTTCTGATCAAACAAAGAACTAAATTAGCAAGTCATTAAATAATTTAATTGATCAATTTGTTTATCCTCAACAAAAAATTATTTTCAAATATTTTTTTTAAGTAAAACTCAGCGCTCTTACACAAAGTTTAAGTAAAGAGCAACTTACTTTTTTTTTTCATCAAGATGCTAAAAAAAAAGTTATTATTAACTATTTAAAAAAAATACTTGAAGCTAAATGCAAAATTAAAGAAAAAAAAAGAGATGTTAAATTGATGAAAAACTTAAATCATCACTTTTTAAATAAAGATTTTCTTTATTTTTTAAATTATAGAGTTCAACTATCTTAAGACCATAAAACTCATCTTATTCATTTAAAATTCAATCTGGAGCTAAAAAATTGTAAAAAAAACATTTACTAGGCAACAGTTAATTTATAAAGCTTTGAAATCAAAGTTTTAATTAAAATTTTTTAAGTTATTTAGGTTTATAAACTTAATGGTTGTATGAGAATAAGAAATTTAATTTATTTAGTGATAATTTAAAAATAAACAATAGTAAGTAAAAAAAGTTTTAAAAACAGTGAAAAGAATTCAAAAAAAAATTCAATTATGCATTAAATAACAACAAAGTTTAATTGAATTATATACTTGAAAACAAATGAAAAAAATTTGTTTAAACTTTGTCTAAATTTTGTCAAGCTTAATTTGAGAAGAGAAAAAAAATCAAAAAACTTAAAAAGAGAAAAGTAGTCTAAAAATGTAAAAAAAAATTATTGTTTTAAATAAAAGAATTTTAATTAGATACTAATGTATTTTTTGAATAAAAAAACTCAAAAAACGATTGCTTAATTTTTTATTGAATTAATGAGCAAAAAACTAATAAGTATAATAAAAATAAACATAAAAATTAAAAAAACCATGTTATATAAATTTAATATGAATTAAAAATCTAAAGAGACAAGAATTTTTGTAAAGATGAATGACAAAATTTAACAAGCTTTGATTTATTAAAGAGTACTTAATCAGACGTGTAAACTAGATGTCAAGAAAAAATTTATTTTTTAAGCACATTTTTTTATCAATCTTCTAAAAAATGTCTACTTTATAGTAATTTGATTTAAGTTTTATATGGTTCATTCAAAAAAATTGAAAAAACTTTTCTAAACTAAATTATATTAAAATTTGTCTGGTTTGATCAATACCATTTAAAAATCATTAAAGTTATAAACTATTAATTTATAAATGAATATATGCTATAAGTAGAGACAAATTCAATTATTTGTAAAATAATTTCAAGAATAAGTTTATAAATCAAGTTCTAAAAAAAGAATTTTTTTATATTTAAGGCTTCAAGCCCATGTGTAGATATCCAACTGAGAACACGGTTCTAAATTGTAAAAAACAAAAAAATACAACATTAATCTAATCAATTATTCAAAGCTAAGTATTTTTTGTACAAAAAAGATGTTCTATGTAAAATAAAAAAATAAAATTAATTAAGAAAAAAATTGACTAACTTGATGATCTTAAAAATAACTTTGAAATGAAAAATATTTTTTTTAAAAAAAAATATTTCTTTCATCAATGATGATCAAAAGTTATAACTTATGAAGCTTCTTTAAATTAAAAAAACTTTTTTTAGTCTTTTTATTAATTTTAGAAATAAACATTAAAAAAAGCTTTTGTCAAAAATTTCAATTTAATTAAAATTTTGATGAAAATAAGTTTTTACACTGTTTTTTAAGGAAAAATTAATAAAAATTTCAAAGTTATACGTTTCAAAATTAAGATTAAAAAATATGATCATGCCAAAGGAAAATAAACTCAAAGTAAAAATTATTTTTTTTTTGATGAAACTAATTATTAAATTTCATTTTTATTTTATGAATTTGATTTAAAAACTACATAAAAGAAAAAAAAACATAAATTTTTCTTCTTTAAATTCACCTAAATGATGGGAAATGACTTAATTTTTTTTCAAGATAATTGAATTTTTAATTTCATAATTTAAAATTTAAAGACTTAAAATTATAATTACGTTTGTTAGCATAAAATTTTAGCATAAACAATGTATCAAAAAGTTTTTTTAGAGTGAAATAGTTAATTTAAAAATTTGAAGAAGAAAAACACTTTAAACATAGTGTTTAGTTAAAGCCATGACCAATTTGCAAACATAGCTTAAAGATAATGACTTAATTTTAAAGTCCGGATTTTAAATTAAAAGAAAAAAATTTAAAAAATAATCTCAAGATAGTCATTTCATTTATTTATTGCCAACCAGAGATTCATTTCAAAATCATTATTACTTAATTTTTAGCTTAGTCTCTCATCACTTCATTAATACTTTTTTTTGCCTTTTAGCATTTTTAAAGAATTTTAATTTACTAACTAAGCTTCTTGTTTTTTATTCAACTCAAATTTATTCAACTTAGTCATTTTGTAAACGCTGTAATCTAAAATTTAAGTGAATCAATTAAAAAAACTTCAAATTGTATTGAAGGACAAGAAATTATAATGAATTTTAAAGAAAAGTTAGAAACTAATAAAGACTATTAAGAATATTTTTTTTTAAATCCAAACTAATTTTTAGAAATTTGAGATTATAAAATAGTTTTATTGAAAAAAACTTAAAAGTTTTAAGTAAAAAATAAGAGCCTAATTTTAATTGTTAAAAACCTTATAACGAAAAAATACCCATTAGTTTCATCACTCCCAATTATATTTAAATTTATTTTTTTTTAATGAAAAGTTTTTCTATTTCATAAGAACATATTTTTAGTTTTAAGTTTTAATTTTTTTCAATAAAGCAGGTTTTAAAGAATTACTAAATTCACACAAACATCGCCCTCTAAAATTGAAATAAGAAAACAAATTTAAATTTAAATTAATAATATAGATGTCGTTTTTAAACTAAAAAACTTAATTGATACTTTGAAGCTACTTTTTTTTTTGTAATCCAATTAAACAGCATCTATAAAAGAATAAACATTTGCAGTAATAATTACTTGACAATTTTATTCCTGAAATTTTAATTACAAAAAGTAATCAAAAAATTACAAAAAATTTAACTTTGTTACCTAAAATACAGTTATCAGTTGAAACTAAAAATAAATTGTATTTTGCAATGATAATACCAATTAATTTTTTTTTCGATTTAGTGAAAACTGCTTTTGTGATTATTTAATTTAAAAATTGATTAAGTTACTGAAATAAAAGATAAAATTCAGTATTAATTTGAAACAAGGTTAATAAGTCTGAACAATACACTCTTTGAAAAAGTATGAGCTAATGAATCGTAGGTTAAAATTAAAGCTCCAAATTTTGTTTAATTAGTTAAACAAATTTTCAGCTTTGAAACTGCATTTTTTTTGTGAAAAAAGATCAAAAAATTTTCTTAATAGTAAATATTTAAAAAATTTGAATAAAAACTATTTTTTCTTTTTTGTTAAAGTTTATCAAACGAAATTGAATTAATCTTTTGAAAAGTTGAATTTTTTTTTTGCTGCATTTTCAATAGCTTTAGTTAATAAAAAAAATTATTAATTGACCATAAGTTCAAAAAATGGCTTTGTAAAAATTGAATTTGAATAAGACTAATAAAAAATGGTATGCATGGTAAAAGAAAAAAATTTTTTCTTTAACAAATAAAAGTCAAGTGTAAAAAATAAAACAGAAAACTATGAGAATTCAAAATAAAAATAAGACAAAATTGATAAAATTTAAATAAAATAATTCAACAAAAAATTAAAAAATGTGTTTGCATAATAAAAGTTAAATAAAAAGAACAAAATGCTTATAGTATGCATTCTTTAAATAAGTAAAAACAAAATCAATTAGAACTATTTTTAAGCAAAGTCTATCGATCTCATAAACAATAATGTCATGAGTTTATTGAATTCCAAAAAAAAAATTAAAAATAATTTTTATAAAACACCTGCTTTAGACATGCCATCATTATTACTTTTATCTACTTCGAAAAAAAAATCAATCGAAAACTTATTCTATGGGAGGTTAAATGAGATTATACCTAAAGAGTACTTCAAAAAAAAAAAAAAAGAAGATGGAAATTCTTCTCACAAAAGAACCTACTTAAAATAATGTGATTATAGATAATCAAAGAACGTTGATTTGAAATATTTTGACCTAAAATACTAATTTATTTTTACAAAGATTCAAAATATTGATCGGTATAAAAGATCAAAACAGCTAAGATTAAAAAACTAAAATGTTAGACTTTTAAACAAACTTCACAGAATAATTAACTTCAAGTGATTGGTTTATATTTGAAAAATTCTCATCTTTAAAAAAAGATTTAAATAATAAAAGTTAAAAATAAGTATCAAACTTTGAATAAATATAACATTAAATTTTTTTAAAAGCTATAGACTTTTAAATTAAGTTAGTATTTATTATAATTCATAAGATTAAATTCTTTCAAGCATTTACAAATAAAAAAACTAGGGAATCAAAACTTAATACTAATGTATTTATTTTTAATTGCAATCAACAGATCTAAAACAAAATTCATTTGGAACGATAAAAAAACTAATTCCTTTTACTAAACTTAATTTAATGCTGAATTTCTTTCATTCAATCAACTCTTCAGTTTTGATTAAAGTGTCATTGAAAAATTTTCAAATAAAATTTTAACTGTTTATGTCAGAAATAGCTGCTATAAACATCCTTCATAGTCATCATAAATTTCTGTTACTTTTAAATATGTGTTTGACATAGGTTTGAAATTTTTTATATAAAACAGTGTTAATTTTTTTTTCAATTAATTAAACTTTTTAAAGCTTAATTTTTTTTGATTTTAAAAACAAAATTTAATGAAAAGCATTTAGATCTTTAAAAAAAAATAAAATTTTACGATCAAAACGACAAAAAAAAGACAAAAACTTTACAAACTAGGTTTTTTAATTAAAGTTACTGAATAAAAAAAAATCCTAATTTTAATTAAAAAACCTTACTTGAGGCTGGTTAAGTTTTTATGAATATGTTTTGCATTAAAAAATAACTTTGCACAAAGTTTAGAAATTTCATGAATTTTTATTAAAGAATAATTTTATAAACATGCAAATCTAATTTATCAACTATAATCATAAAAGTGAAAAATATCAATATAAATTCAATTCTATAAGAATTTATAATAATTTTAAAATTTATCTTTTCATAAAAGAGTTTAATTCGCATAAAAAACTATAAAAAAAGTTGAAACAATAAAATTTATCTAAATTTAAGCTATGAAATTACAAACTAAAAATTGTATTTTTTTTTTTGTATGTTCATGAAGCAATTGGTTTTAAATATCAAAAAATGAAGCATTTAAATAAAAAGTGAAAAAAAAAATGATAAATGAACAAAAAAATTAAGTTGACTTAAAGTTATTTTGATCAGTCAAAGCACATTATCTGGATAATAACTTTTGAATTACTGAATTAGTCAAGTAAAAAAACTTTTTGATTTTTTTTCTAAAAATGCATTATGTTTTTTTAACAACTTTAATTCATTTTTTTTATAAAATAAATATCAACCAGCCACAAGCTAATATTAAAAATTTACTTTCTCTAAGTTAAAAAAACATCCAAATTTTTAATTCAATTCATAAAAAACACAAAAAAAATGATTAAATAAATTTTTTTTAAATAAAAATTTCCACAGAAGTGAACAAATGCTACATTTTATGTAGTGTACAGTTAGAAAAAATTTTGAATAAGCTTATATAGAAAAAAGTTAAAAAAAAAGTTTGAAGATAAGCAAAGTTTAAATAGAAAAACCCAGATAATTTATTTAAAAAAAAACTAATCAATTAATAAACTAAATTCTCAAAATGAATATTTTTTTGAAAAAAATTTGGGCTTAAAAAATTAATTCAATCTGCTTTTTGCATGAATAAATCTATAAAAAAACAAAATTAAAGATACATATAACAAAAAATTTCATTCTAGAAAATACAAATAACATATTTTTTAAATTTTTAGATAAAAGTTTAAACTGATTAATTCTAAAAAAAACTTTTATTTTTTCGTATTCAAAATTTTGATATCAGCACAGATAGATTTTATATAAAAAATTTTTAAATCAAGATTAAAAAGCTCCAATTTAATTCACCATTTAACGAGATAATTAAGATTTTTTTCTCATTTTATCTTTACTAATGGCTTTAAATTTTTTGTATAAACTTTCTTTGAATTACTTTTTCCTTTTAAAAAATTTCTTTTTTATTTCAAAATTGTTGTTACATTGAAAAGGCAGTTTGATTTTACTCATTGGACTCATTAAATATAACATAAAACAAAACATTCAAATGTTATGAATTTGTGCTAATAAAAATTTTATTTTTGAACTCAAAATTAAGATCAAAAAAGAACATAATTTTTGAAGTCCAAGAAAATATTTGTTTTGCATTATTAGTTTAAACTTAAAGTTAATATAATTTCTTGACTTTACAGATAAATTTAATGGTTAAACATTTAGTAAGTAAGCAATTTGTATTCATACTATGGATTCGAACTCTTCTAATACTAAACTTTAAATGTTTAGCAATATATTGAATTAAAATTTAAAAAAATTCTAATTAAAATGTAAATGCTGCTGACCAAACATCATTTGGGATTTGTCAAAAATGTTAATATTTAATTTGCATTTGCAACTGACATCTGGACGCACAATTAAGTTTTAGATTAATTTTTGAAGCTAATTAAAAAATTTTAGAGAAAAAAAAACTCTTTTTTTAACTGCTAAACAAAAATAAATTTTTTTGTTACAAACTGAAAATTTGATCAAAATATCTTTCTTTGAGAAAAATTACTACTTAAGAATTTTTAATAACTGTTAAACCTGTAATTTTTTATTTTCTTTGAGTTAGAAAAAAAATAATTAAAACCTATTTTATGTAAAACTCAAAAAAATGAAAAGAAAGCTTTTTCATTTATTGTTTTAGTATGCAAAATTCAAATTGAAAACTTTTTTTATACAAAAATCAGTTGAAGTAAACAAATTTAAATTTTAGAAAAGAAATAAAAAAAATGAATGAAAAAGATATTCTTTTAAATAATTAGACTTTTGATAAAAAATTAAATTAGAGTATCAGTTTCAATGAAAATAAAGATAAAAAAAATCAGAGTAAACAAAATAATTCAAAAAAAATTTATTTAATCAAGAAGGTAAATTATAAAATACTTGCAAAGGTTTGCAATTTAGCTAGGTAAAAATCTAAATTGAAATTTTTTTTTTACACTTATTATAACCAATTTTTTTGCCAATTTCGAAAAAAAAAGTTTAGATTCATTTGAGCAAATGCTATTTTTTAACCTCAAATAAATAAATTATCTCATAAAAATGATAATTTTAAATCTTTTGAATTTAGAAAAAACCATTTAAAAGGTTTAAAATTTAAAAAAAAAAAATTAATGTCTAATATAACAAAATAAATTTAAATAACAAAAATTCATGTATCACAAATTTAAGTTATAGATGCCTTAAGGTTTTATTTAATTTGTCTTAGCGACCTTTAACAGTTTTGTGAAATGAGTAACAAGATAAATTTTTTGTATTCCTTTAGGCAAATTGATTGGAAAAATAAAAAGATAAATTTTTTTAAAAAAAATTAGTTATCTTTATCTTTGATTTGATGTAGTTTTGATAATTGTTAAGGAAAAAATAATTTTCAAAAAATCTTTTTTTATGAATTTACATTTGATTTTTGAAAATAATTGAAATTTTTATAACTTTTTAAACCTTTTTGTCAAACTTGTAAAATTCTTTTTAAAAACATTTATAGTTTTTAAAAACAAAAAAAAATTCCAAGCATCTTGGGTTAAATAAAATTCATTCAAAAAATTAATATAAATTTTTTTTTTTCAATTAATTTGCAAAGAAAATTTAATTAAACAAAAAACAAAAGATTAATTCAAAGTATTTTATTTTAAAAAGAAATCACGTAAAGAATTTAAAAAAAATCTCAAGCCCTTTAGAAACTATTTCTGTGTGGAAAAACCAATACAAAAATACTTTAAAAAAAAACATTAAAAAGAAAAATTTTATTTAATTTTTCATATTCAGAATTAAGCATCAATTATAGTTCAAATTAAATATTCTTAAACTTATTCAAAAATACTTTAAGCCTATTAGTTGAAAAATAAAAAGTAGTTTTAAATGTATAAAAAACTATTTAGTGCAATTAAAATCTTTAATAGAATAATGCTTTTTCATAATTAATCATTTTAATTAACTTATTAATCTTTTACCTACTCGTTTAATATAAAATGAAGCATTTTATTCTTTTTAATTTGGTAATTATTTTTTTCAAATTTTAATGACAACTAAATTAAAAAAAATTATTTATTTTCAATATGAGACAGTATTTGTTTTCAAAAAAAAATTATTTTCAACATTTTTTTTACCAGAAACAAAAAAAAATGAAATAAACTTTCCTAAACAGGTTTAAGTCAATTTAGTAGAAAAAAAAAAAATTTCTTTAAACGAGATAAACAAAATATAATTATGTGTGATAATAAGTCTAAATCGAATTTAGAAACTATAAAAACAAAATTTTTCTTTATGAAATTTTAGATTAATGAAAATAAGTCCATTTTAAAGACTTGAAAAAAAATAAAAAAATAGTAAAAAAAAGATGCGGGTGGATGATGACTGAATTGATGTTTGTATATAATGATCAAAGTTAAATTTAGTATGATCTCAGACAATGATGCTTTTTGAGACTAAAAATTAAAGTTTTTTTTGTTGTATTTAATGTCAAAACATACCACTAAAAACTAAAACGCTAAATTAAACTTAGACAAGTTTTTAATTTAAAATTTTTTTCTTAAAAATAGAAATTTTCAAAAAAAATTGAAATAAAAAGTTTAAAGAACAAAAAAAGAAAAGGTGTAAAACTTAATTTTAATCCGAGAAAAAATTTTATGTCTATAACTAAAATTGAATATTTAAATATTGATAAAACGTTGATTTTTTATCTGATTTGACAATAAAAAAATTTGTTCAGCTATTTTATAATTTTTAAAAGTTAAATATTTGATTTTTTTAAAACTATTTTCATTGTCTTGTTTATCAAAGGAAAACTCAATCAGTCTATAATCTAGAACTTTTTCATTATTAACTATTTTGAATTTTTATTAAATGTAACAAAGCTGAATTTGATAAAATAAATATTTGACATAATTCCAACCCTAAAGGTAAATTTTTTGAAGACAAAAAAAATTACGTAGAAAATTTTTAAAATTTTAATTAAAATAAAAATCTTAAAAATTAATTTAAGAAAAAGTAGTTTTTAGTTTTTAAAAGTTTATCAAAAAAACCATTTTTTAGAGTAACAAAAAGTAAAGAAAAATTTAAAGTACATTTCAATTAATTAAGAAATGCCTTTAGGTAAGTCTTTTTAATCTTGTCAGCTAATCTTAAATTCAATTTCTATTTTTTATAAATCAAATAATTGTCTCATGTCATTTTAATAAAAAAAATAGCAAAATCGACAAAAAAAACTTAAAATAATAAAAAAATTTCCTTTTAAAAAAACAATTTGATTTTTTGAAATCTACTTCATTTTCTTAATAAATATAAAATTTTAAAGTTCAATAAAACAAAAATATTTTTTTAAAAGAAAAAAACTTCGATTTTTGATAAAACATTTTTTAAAAATTTAAATTTATTTCCTTGAATTTTAATTCAGCATTAAATTAAAAGAAAACCAAATAAAAAAAATCACTTTACTTCATAAAAAAGTGGCAAAAATTATTATAAGTATCAAAATTGAAAAAAAATTTATAAAAATTTTTTTTAAACTCATTAATTAAAATAATAAAATATACAGTGGATAAATTTTTTTTTATTTTAAACTAAACTTTAAAAAAACACAAATCTGGACCTAATGTAAATTATTGAAAACCAAAATTTTGACCAGGTTTTTTAGTCATTTAAAATTATTTTTTTTTTTTTTGAAAAATATTAAAATTCTTGCAAAAAAAAACTTGTGAAAAAAGTGTATGAAAAAAATTACTAAAATAAATAAAACTTGTTAATAAAAAAAACTATCACCAAAACATTAAAAAAAATGTCTGTGAATTTAGAGGGAAAAATTTCAATAATCAAATTATAAAATTGCCATTATATTATAGAACATAATTATTTATAAGAATAAAAAAACTCTTAAAAAAACAAAAAGTAAACAGACTGAAAAACAAAGAAAAAACAATCAAAGCGGAAAAGGAAGTTAATAAACCAAAGCCAAATCAAAAAAATAAAAATTAATAAATCAAAAGTTAATTAGTAAATTAAAGAGAAATTCAAAGAAAATTCAAAAAATTAATCCAAAGAAAAACGAGAAAAAAAATTCAAAAAATTAATCGAAAGAAAAACGAAAAAATTAAAAGAAAAATGAAAAAAGCAAATGAAAGAAAATGCAAAAAAAAAGCAAAAAGAAAATTTAATTAAATTGAAAAAATTATCAAGTGAAATTAAAAAAAAGTTTTAAAAAAATTATAGTTTGGTCATAATAATTTTGTATGAAAATTTAAATAACTTAAATAAGCTAAAATAGTTTTAACAAATAAAAAAATTATATAAACATAAGATTATATTGAAAAGTTCATTTAAAAATTTTTTCATGTATTTAATAAATTTAAAATTATTTTAATTAAAAAAACCAAGAACATCTATCAAAAAAAAATTAATAATTTTTCAAATAGAAAAAAAAGTTAAATTTAATCAATAAAACTTTTTATAGAAAAAAAGTTTCAAAAAAATTTTCTTGTAATTTTTGAAAACTATCTAAAATCTAAAAATAATTTTTATTAAAGAAAAACTAAATTACAAAAAAAAGCAAAATTAAACACGTTTATTGCTTTGACTTAAAAAAAGTTCAAATAATTAACTCAATTTTTTGTGTAAATCGTGAGAAGTATCTTTTGTAAATTTTCTCTTCAAAAATGCATTTAGTCAAATTTAAATTTTTTCAACAACAATATAGTCTTTTTGATTAAAATTTATAAAAACTGTTTATTTTAATTAAAAAAATTTAAATGATTCTCTTTTTGATAAAAAAAAAATGATAAATCTGTAAAATAAATTAATTCTAGAATGAAACATATTCAAAAGTTGATTGATTTGTACTTAGATATATTTTGTATAATTAGATGAAGTTTTAAAAAAGTAGATTCTTCAAAAAGACAAAAATTAACTTTTTTTCTCAAGAAAATTAAATTGAAAAACTTCAAAATCAAACTAAATTATTTTTTAAGTAAATTTTACGACAAAGGTAGAATATGTTAGAAGATAAACTTAATTTTATAAAATTCAAAATACAATTTTTGAAATTTATCAGACATTATTTTATTATTAAAAAAACTTGATATTGAAAAAGTCAAAAATGAAAAATTCTAAGACAATTTTTTATAAATTTTCTATAAAAACATTAAATCATTAAAAAAAATTAAAAAACTTCATTTTTAATATAAATTGATAAAATCAAATTTGAAAAATTGAATTTTTTTTAAAAAGCACATCAAGAGAAAACACAATTTTAATTTAAACTTAAAACTCATGTTAAAAGTTTTTAAATATTTTTAGACGGATATTTATAAATAATTTTCAAATTATGAAAAACGAAAAAACCTAATTAAAAATAATACTTTTCATAAGCCATTTCAAACTATTTAAAAGTATGTTAGAAATAGGTAATAGAAAAATTTTAGGTCGTATATGGTTAAAAAAAATAATTATAAAAGTAAATGTATTTACTTTGAAATATAAAAATTTAATAAAATTATAAGCCCTTAAATTTAATATTTGAAGTGAAAATTACCTGACAGCTATTTGTAGAATTAAATTGAGCTAATTTATAAAATAGATAAAATTTTCTCTGGAAAAAAGAATTTTTTTTTTACAAATTTATAAACACTTTATTTTATCTTATCCCTCTTGTTTGACAAAAATAATGAATTCTTTTCAAAAATTCAAACTCATTAAATTGTATTTTATCAGTAAAATTAATGATTTCAAGTACTACTTTAATAGAAAAAAAAACAAATTTTTACATATTTTACATACATTTTAGATTTTTATATATTGTTAGGTATTTTTTAAATAAGCTTTTTAATGTTTCTTAAAAAATTTGAGCCAAAAATAAAAAATTAATATAAAAGTACCTTTAAATTTTGATTAATTGAGCAAAAATTAAAATTGATTTTAAAAGATTAAATCTTAAATTTTGACAAATTAAAGTTAGAAAAAGTTTCAATAAAAAAAATCATTTTCTACAAATTGAAATAACCATATGTGGCTAAATAAATAAAAAACCAAATCTCTTTAAAAATTATTATAAGAAATTGAACAAAAAAAAAATAAATAACGATCAATGAAAAATATTTTTAATATAAATTGACCAAATAAAAAATTTTTCAAATAAAAAACTAACTAAATTTTTTATCACTACATTATCATGATCATTAAGTTAAAATCGAAAAAAAATAGCTTTTTATGATTTGAAGAATACAAAGAATTTTATGATATTCATAGATTTTTATACTAAAAATTAAAGAAAAATATGTTTGTAATAGATTATAACTTAAATTTTTACTAAAACTTAGTGCACTAAGTATAATTTAGCTTCAAATTTAAGTATAATTTAGCCCAAAATTTAAGTAAATACAAGTTAACAACTGAAAAAAATAAATTAAAATTAGAGAAAAAATAAATTAGAAAAAAAATTTATCAATCTCGATAAAAATTTTTATAAATTTGTTTTCTTATTAAAATAATCGAAATATCGATTAAATATTTTCATTTAAAACTATCTAAACATAAATAATTATTTAAGATCAACTAAGATATTAAAATTGATTTAATAAAAGAAAACTTCTATTATGACAAAGAAAAAATTAAAAAAAAAACAGGTGAAACAAAGTAACTGTTCATTTGAATCAAACTATCAACAACAAAAAAAACTAAAAAAATTTTTTGTATAAAAAAAATTCAGAATGGATTTTTTTAGTACACAAATAAACATAAAAGAAATTAAGCAAAAGAAATAAAGTACAGAAATAATTTGAAAGTTTAAGTAAAATTTAAGGCGTAAATTCAGGTAGAAAAAAAAAATTTCTATAAATATCGTATGTTTTAATGATTTTCTCTGTAAATTAAAATTTAATTTCAGAATTAGGTTTAAGAGAAAAAAATAGAAAATTTATTTCATACAAATAAATTGAAAATAATTTTAAGTTAAAAAAACTTAATACCAATATAAAAGAAATGAAGATAAAAAATGAAGAAAAAAATCTAAAAAAAAAAGTTAATTTACAGTCAATTTGTAATTTTATCTTGTTTTATTAAATTCTTAGGAATGAAAAACAATAAAAAGTAAGGTAAATTCACAAAAGAAAATTTTATTGAAATCTGAGTTTTTTTTTTAATTTTTAAGATCTAAAAAACACATAGAAATCATCATTTCAATAATTCATCTTTAGAAAATGAAGTACAATAAAAATAAGAAAAATAAAAAAACTAATCATTTGAAAATTTTTGATGAAAATTATTTTTTAAAGGTATCTTTTGTCATTAATCTTTTGTGTATAAACATAGCTTAATTTAATTTAAAAATCAATGAATTTTTAGTGTATCTTCTAAAAAATAACATGAAAATTGCATTTAAATTTTTTCTTGAGTTATGAGACTTTAGAACATAAGTTTTCAGAAGAATAATAAAAAAGATTTATAAAAGTTGGAATATATAAGAATTTAAAGAGAAAATGTCTTTAATTTAAATTTGAAAAATGAAAATCTAAAGTTTTAATTCATAGGCTATTTTATTTTTATATTCAAAAATGTCTCTAGTGAACACTAAACATTGATGAACTTTAAAAGTACGTTTTTATTAAAACTCATCGTTTGAATTCTTAAGATTTTTTTTTTGATTTTACTAATCACCGTTTGATCAAAAATTAACATCTACCAAAAAATCTAGACAGGTCATTTTAACAACTACGTGTTTTAATTCATTATTCTCAAAAAAATTTTATCATACAAAACAGAAAAAATAAAAAATAATAGTTCCGGAGCATGTTCATTGAACTTGAATTAAGAATTCAAATTAAAATAATTTTTGAAATTTATTGAGCTGATTTATAGAAAAATTTTAATGAAACAAATTTTTAGTGAAATTAAAGAAAAAGTTTAAAGAAAAGTTCTGATGAAAAATTTTTTATAATTAAAATTTGTTTTAGAAAATTCTATTTGATTAGATGTATTAAGTTTGAAAATCTTTTTATCAAAAAAATTAATTCTACAAAAGAATATCATAAAATAATTGTATCATTGCTTTTAATGGATTGATAAAAATTTCGTTTTTTAAATTCACCTGAAATAATTTTAACCAGATTATCATCAAAGAAATTTCATCGCAGTAAAACAAAAATTTAAATTTTTTCTGATTTTTAAAAAAAAAACCTTAATATGGATAAACAATCAACCAAAAAAAAGGTGGAATTTTATTTTTTCAATAATTTCCAAGTTATCAGAATTATTTATAGTTTTTTAGAAATTAAAATATATCTCTAGAAAATTATACAGCTAAATTTGAATTTAATATTAAAAAACAGGCTTTCATTTTTTAGAAAAAACTGAATGAATTAAGGAAAAATTGGTAAAAAAAGCTTCTTGTAAAATTCGAAAAAAAAAAAAACCTTCTGTGTATCATAAAAAAAAATAAAAATTACTTACGTTTCATAGATAGTATCCAATATTGGAATCTCAAAGTCGTTTAAATTGTTGTAAAAATTAAAAAAACAGTTTGGAGCCTTTAGAAGATGATGACAATATTTAAAATAATTAAAATATTCAATGAAAAACTAGTCTAATTATTTATAAATGTATTTTTTCATAGTTTACATAACACTATAATTGAAAAATCATCAATATATCACTTAAAGTAAAATTTATTGAAATTTTATTAAAATTAAGTTTCATTAAAATATCACTAAAAGTAATTTTCACTAAATTATCACTAAAATGAATTCTAAAATTTGTTTATAAAACAATTAATTAAAAACTTACGAATTTTTGATTTAATATTAATTGAAAAAACTTGTTGAAGAAAATTAAACACATCTGTTTCACTTTTAAAATATAACTAATAATTTAGAAACTATAATTTAGAAACTATAAATTAGAAAACAATTTGATTAAGTTAATTGAAAATTATAATAAAAAATTGTCACAAAGTAATTATTAAAAATTAATAAAACAATTCATAGTAAAAAAGAAGACTTTATAAAAAAGAGATGAGATTTTATAAAAATTTAGAAAAAAGAGTAGGACTATTTTGATCGCACAAATTAATAAAACTAAAGAAAAAAAAAGAAAAATAAATTCAAATTCTAGAAAATAAACTAGCGCATGTGTAATTTAATTTTTCTAAAATTTTCTTTCTAAATTTTCTTTCTAAATTTTTTTTCTAAATTTTTTTTCTAATACTTTTTAATACTTTTTTTTCTAAATTTTCTTACTAAACTTTCTTATCTAAAATTCTTTTAAAATTATTTAAACAAAGTTGAATCATATGATTGAGTAAAGCAATTGTGTTAACTAAATCTATTAATTTAGCATTTTCAAGTTGAATTTATAATTAACCTAAACAAAAAAAAATTCAACTTCTACAACTTAAAAAAAAAAACTTCAAATTTAGCAAAATTTTGTTTTTAAAAAAATAAAGATTTTGACTTTATAAATGTAAATGTTTCTTTGAAAACTTGACAGTTGCATAATTTAAATTATTTGCAGTTTTGCTCAGCATTCAATTTTTAAGAAGAAAAAAATTACATGAATCAAATGTGTTTCAAAGTATGGTCATAAAATTATTTAAAATTTAGTTCGGAAGTTAATTCTTTACCTTTACAAAAAGGCTTTATTTACTAGTGAAAAAATATTTACAGAAAATTTGAAAATATTTTTCTCTTTAAATTGAAAACACATCATCATTTAACTATGATATGAGTAATAAATTTACTTTTGACATTTTTTTAAAACTTCTTTTCAATAACATTAATGAATACAAAAATATGAATCAGTTTTAAGTGTTTTCTAAACAATAATTAAAGATCTGAGCAAATTTTCTTTTTTAAATTTTAATCTAATAAAACCCTTGAAAAATTTTTCTAAAAAATGAGCCATTTTTAAATTGAGTTACGTAACAATATTTTGCAAACTTTTTCTGTTTTAAATCATTTAAGAAGATAATAAGATTTTACCTATTTATTGAATTTTTTTTGAACTGTTGAGTAAAAATTTTTTTTAATTTAAAAAACAATTTCTTTTATTCAATTTTTTTATTTACTTTTTTGTCAATAGAAAAGTAAAAAAATCAAGTGAAATATTGAACTTTGACCTTTTTTTTTGTTCTTCTCTACCGGATGTATTCTGCGGCATTTTCTTTATCAAGTCACGATTAATGATAGCCAGTGAATTGCGGGAGAATTCACCGCCATAACATAACAAACGCATTACCGGCTTGTGTTTTACTGTTGTCACTAGAAAAAATCATTTCGGCCCAAATATACAACGGGCAAATGATTCGGAAGTAAAAAGTAGTACAAGTTAAAAAAAAAACATACTCAAGAAATAAACTGAGTTGTAACTTTGTAAAGAGTATAAAAAATTAAATAAATATGAGGATCTGTACAACATTTTGAATTAACTTTTAATTAAAAGTAATTCATTGAAAAAAAACTTATTCAAAATGATTTTGAAATTGAGAAAAAATATTTCGATTTGTTTTCTAAATGATTAGCTGTTAAAATTAGAAAATGTTTTATTTATAAACATTGGAGTTTAATTTTTATTTATTTTAACCAAAAGTTTTGTCTCTCTACAAAATTTTTTTCATAAAAAGCAACAATTTTTTAAGGGCTTATTTAAGCTGCATTAAATACTTTTTCATTTACATTTATATGAATAATTCAAATTTTTTATAGAATATACCGGAAGTCAAACCATCATCAATTTAACAATTGCTTACACATCACCTACCGTTAGGTGCTTATATTTTATAAAAAAAAAATATTTTTTTTTCTAAAACTAAAGACTATGAAGCATAACAAAATCTAGATTAGACAAGTTAATGTCAAAAACAAAAATAAGAAAAAGTGTTTAAAAAAAGTGTAAAAAGATACAAAAAAATTTAAATTAAAAATTATAAATGAAAGAAAATTGAGGTATAAAGCCAAGTAATGAACAATGAATAGCTTGTGATTATGTAAAATGAGGAGAGAAAATATGACAATTTAAAAGAAAGAAAATTTTAAATTTACAGTAACAATAATCAAACACATACATAAACAATTTTTATGATGAATAAAACTTTTAAAAGTTATTTTTTTTGTGTTTAAAAAACCACTAATAAAACGTGCCTAAACGAAACAATGAAAAGCACGTCATTATCGCAAGAAAATTTTAGTAGTTTTGTTGAAAATTGAAAAAAACGAAGAAAAATGTTGATGCTTGATATTATATAAATGATGATCAGTGTCTATGTAGAATTTTGCTGAACTGATAACTAAAATTAGCTTCTATTTTTTTTTTCTTCTGTTAAATAAAAAATGCTATAAAGTTAAGAAGACAGATTAGAAAAAAAAAAGAAAGATTTTTTTTAGTAAAAAGTACAAAAGAAGATTAAAGCAGGTATACTTAACCAGAGGGTACTTGTTAAATTAATTTCATAGTTTTACTTTAAGATTAAAAAAAATTTTAATTAATACATATCAACAACAGATTTGTAAAGAACTAGAGGCATTTATTTTGAAACTTTTTAATTTAAAAAAATTAAAAATGATGAAATATTTCACAATTTTTTTATTTAAATTTTTATATCATTTCAAGCTCATTTTTCACTATTTTGGACATTTTATCAAAAAATTATCTACATGATTGAAATTATATTTGAAAATTTTTGAGAATAAATGTTTTAGAATAAATCTTGTTTAAGATAGAATTTTAAAAGCTAAAGATGCTGAAAAATATTAAAAAAATGGAAAAAACCTAAAACTCAAAATACATTATGACTTAAAGATGTTAAAACAAAAAGATGCTAAAACTTATGAATGTTTAAAAATATTTAAAGATGTTTCAGTATTAAAGATACTAAAATTTTTCAAACTAATAAGTCACTGACATATTCTTTAAAAAAAGATTTAGGTGATTAATTTGATTAATTTTGATTAAAAAAACTTAAAATTGATGTTAAAAAAATTTTTAAAAATTTGGATATCCGTGATTCATCAATCAATATAACACTCAAAAATCATTTGTCTAATTTTTTTAAAGTAAAGTTTATGAAACTTTTCTTTGAACAAAACTTATGTTTTATAAATATAAACCATGAATTCGTTTTATTTTTTTTTTTAGTTATTCAGTCTCTAAACTTACAGATCAATCCAACAAAAAAAATCAATTTTGAAATAAAAAACCTTAAATAAAAAAGGTTTAAACTTTATGTAAAGAGTCCTAACATTGAAAAAATCAATTTTAAATTTTTAATCAAATTAATGAAAATATTAAATTGAAAGTTCAAAAGTATTTTATAGGGAAAAACTTTCATATAATCAAACTGTAAAAATTTTAATGAGATGTTCAAACAAAAGATTTTTTAGATTTAAGCAAATTGAATAAGCTAAAACAAAAAAAGTGTATCAAAAAGAAAATTAATTAATCACACATTCTACCTAAGAAAAAAATTTTTTTTTTAAAGATGTTTTGGTAAAAAATAGAGAAAATTAAAAGATGTTTACATTAAAAGGAATTGAAATAAATTTACATTGAAAAGAATTTTGTTTATATCAAGTAAAGTTAATATTGAAAGAAGTTTGTATCAAAAGTAGTTTATGTTAAAAGGAGTTTATATTAAAAGCAGTTAATATGAAAAGGAGTTTCTATTAAAAGAAGTTTAAATCTAAATAAAATCATATCAAAACATATTAAAAGAAATTTATATCAAAATAGGTTTATATCTAAATAGATTTATATTAAAAGCTAACAATCGATTTAAATTAAAACTTTTTCTTTGTTTGTTTTTCAAATAATATTCAATTTTGAATGATTTTTAACAATAGTTACAAAAAAAAAGAAGCAGTAATTCGAATCACGAAACACAAACAAAATCTCAGTTACCCGCTATCTTTTTTTACTCATAATTAATAACATCAAATAAACAAATAAAAAGCAATGAGCAGAAGCAAAATATTTAATTGGATTACATTTCTCTCTACAGGGCTTTACTAAAGACAATTAAAAATTATGAACTTTTTTTTTATTCTTATTAATACTTTTACAAGCTTCTGTTTAATTATAGTTTTGTTAAAATAGTCTATCTGCTTAAAAATGATTTAAATTCAAATGGACTTGTATTTTTTGGCAGAATAACAATTTTTAAAAGGGTTTGAGTTTTTTTGATAAAAAAAAAGATTTTTTTAAACATTTAAAGTTCATTGAAAACATTTAAAATTTTCTAAAATGACGCATTATGTTTTGTTATTACAAAATTTTCTCCATGTGATAATTTTTTGCTGATATTTCATTTTGGGAAAAAATTTTTTTCAAATTTAGTTCAAATATAAACTTTAATTTTTGATACATGAGTTTTAAAACTAACCGTATAATTAGTAGGAACTTAATCTATTTTTTTTTAAAACCATCTTTTAATCTAGACATCAATACAACTCAGCTATAAATAAAATATGTAAATTTGAAAAAAAAAAAAAATTTTATAGACAATGAACATCTATAAAAAGTTTGAAACTTTTTAAAGTTCCAAAATTATGAATACATAAAAAAAGTTAAAATTAGTTTAAGTCATTAGACTAAAATAAAAATTAGTCGCTAAGTTAAAAAGTTTTTATTTAGAAACCAGCCAAAAAAAGTTAAGGTTAGCTAATTTGAATAAGTTTAATTTGAATGAAAGTAGGTAATTTTGACTAATTTAGAGTAAAAAAAAATTGATTTTTAATAGGTCTAAATTAGAAAAACTAATATGCTTCAATTAATTTCAGTACAAATAATTTTTTAAATTTTTGATCGTTTTATTGAAAAATATTTCGTAAACCTATAAAAGTAAAAAATAATTGAAAAGTTTAACATTTTTAAATTAGTAAAAAGCGGGAAATAGTTTTTTAAGAATTTTTAGTAATAAATTATTTAGAAAAATAGTTTTTAGTCAATACTTTTAGAGGAATTTTTGTTTATAATTTGAGACTAAATTTGAAATAATCCAGAAAAAACTATACAAATAAAATTAAATAAACATGCACCCTCAAAAATTTTTTTCAACCTTTTTGGTCAAAAAATTGCAATTTTAAAAATTGATTTAACTCAATTCGATCACGCGATTAAAAACAAGAAACATCTGCTAAACCAAGTAAATGATGTCAATTAATATTTAATGAAACTACATAGATAACTTTAAGAGTCAACATTTAAATATTTTTTTATTTTTGAAGTACAAGATGTTAAATATTTGTCAAATTCATCAGAAAATTGAAAAAAAAATACAAATGTAAACTTTTAGTAATTATGTTAATAAAGATTTTAAAAGAGAAAAGTTAAATTAAAATTAATATTTTATTAGCATCCCTTCATAAACATCATTTTAGAATTAGGAAAAATAAAAAAAAATTTAATTAGTTTTATCATTATATAAGTATTTTTTTATCAAAAAAAAACATTTTAAGTTTAATCTAATATTAAACTTAAATTAAAAATTGATAAAACTTTGATTTAAAATTTATTAGTCTTTATAACTCATTTAAATTTATGTCTTATTAAGAGTATATTGTTCCATTAGCTTATAAAAAAAAAGTTTTAATTTTAAAAAGTTTCACCTAAATTTTGAAGTCAAATTTTGTTTAAAAAGTTTTTTTATGCTAAAAACTTTTAATTAAAACTTTTAACTTTAATTTATCTTTATTTTTTAAACTTTAAGAAACATGTTTATAAAAAATAATTGTCAACAAGTATTTAGGACAATTTGTTACAATTTAAGAAGTCAAGTTTATCAAAAAAAATTTTATAAAAATTCTAAAAATGTAAGCTACATTAAATTCAAAAAAAAGTATTCAGTTAAAAAGAAATTTTTTAAAATTTAAGAACCCATGTAAGTTGATTGTTCAGTAATCAATCATTAAAAGAACAAATCTAAAGAAAAAAACTTCATTCGAATTACGATAGACAGCGCTAAATTAAAAATTAAATTAAACATAAGGATTAAAAAAGATTAAAATTAATCAAAAAAATATTTTTAATAAGATTATTTCAGTTTATAAAAACAAATTTTAAATTTTGATTTATAAACTTAAAAAAGTAAAGTTGATTAAATCCGTGAAACAAATAAATGAAATTAATTGACTTCACTATAATAAGCTTAAACTTTAAAATTTATTTCCAAATTTAAAAATCTAACTAAATTTGAATTAAAAGTTTCTAGCTTCATTAAATTAAATTAAATTTTATCGATTTATTGAAGTTTTTTTTTATTCAAAGTATATAATTATCTCTAATTTATTAAAGAAGCTCAAAGAAAAAAGTAGAAGATTGATTCATAAATAATTTTGAAGAGATAAGTTTTAACCTGGCTTATGAATTTTATGATGACTTTTTGAAAAATTTTTCAATTATTCAGTCTAAAGCTATTTCATAGCAAGAATGTTGATTTATTCAAGCTGAAAAATGTCTAATTAATTTAAATTTTTTTCCAATTGTTTAATTTATGTTTATTTGTTTTGATTCAACTATTTCTATTTAGTTGAAATGTTTTCAATTTTTCAATTACAATTTTATCTGATTCATTTTAGTTTACATTTGATTCATTTTCATTTTTATTTAATTCATTTTCATAAAATTGTATCTGATTCATTTTAGCTTAAATTGTTTTTGATTCATTTTATTTTTAATCATTTTCAAGTCATTTTAGTTTCAATTATTCATGATTCATTTTGAATTATGTTTTAATTATTTTTGTTAAAACTAAGCATAGATAATTTTATTTGAAGCTAGAGAGTTTAAGCCGAGTTTATAAAGTTTAATTCTAAACCAAGTTCTAAATTATTTTATTTGAAATTAGATACTACAAAGCTGAAACAATTTTATTAAAAACAAAAGTCATAAGTAGTTAGAATTAAACTTAAATTATTTTATTAAGCTAAAGATTTTTGAAAACTTGATTTATTTGACTCAAAAAATGAATAAACTCTTTTAAATCAGTTATTGTTTTCAAATATATGAACTAAATCAAATTTGATTTAAACTTATTTAGGGATAAAATTATTTTTTAAATTATTGTTCGTAATAAAGTTTTGACAAACAATTTCATAGATTCTTGTTAATTAAACTTTTAAATTTACTCAGCTATTAAATGAAAAAATAAGTTTTAATACTTTTTAAAAGTTTTGATAAACGATGGTTTAATTTATTCTAAAGAAATTTAGTTAAACTGTGCAAATTAATGTAGCAAAATTTAATTTTCAATCTTATAATTGTTTAATTTAGTACATTTTTTATTTAAACTTTTAATGCAATTTAAAAACTATTTGCATTTTTTTTGGTCATTTAACTTTGATACTATGGAAAAATTTTTTTTTCACTGTACATTTTTTATCAATTGAACATAAAAAAAATTTAAACTGTTAGATGATTCTCAATCTATTTTACTAAAAAGAATAAAATTTTGTTTGGTCAATAAAAGTTTTGTTCAAGTTTTAACCCATTTATAAAATTTAAAATTATTGATCATTAAAACTAAACAATTTTTATTACTTGTATTTACAAAACTCTTCAATGCAATTACTTGTTTAAAAAAAAAATGATAAATTGTTTAAAGGATTTTTTTAATATTAAAACTATATTTACAAAGATTTAATAAAACAATCAAGTTAATCGTTTTCTTTTTCCATTTTCTAATTCGTTCTCTTCTTTTTTCCTTTTTGTAGTATAATTGCCTAAACCAGCTGCTGCTTCAGCTTCAGCTTGGCTATAAGGAGTTTCTTTCATATCTCTAACTCTTTTCTTATGCAATTTACTTCTTTTATGACTTTCTAATGTTGGTTCGTCTATGAAAAATCGACTAAAAATATTTTAATATAATTAAATTCAATAAAAAAATTTTTAAAAATTCCTTAAAAAATTACCTGCATTCCATACAATGAAATTGTCCTAAACCAGGTAAATCTTCATTAACTTCTAATACTAAATCTTTTTTATTATCTTCTAATTTATCAATAATATCATGAACTTCATCTAAGTCTTTTAAATTATTTTGACGATAATTTTTACTTTTTCTTAAACGATCTTTATGTCTACTTATGAAACGTTTTTTTCTAGAATGTGGTTGTCTACCCATTTTAAACTTAAATTTTAATACTAATAATTTGAATTTGAAATTTAACTAAATTATATTAAATCAAAACAAAAATATAAATAAAATTAAGGTAACAAGATTAAACAAAATAAAATTATACAACCACGTTGTTTTCAAGTTTTTGTAAACATACAAGTTTTAGAAAAAGCTTGTGTAAATAAGGACTATTCTTACATCAAAAAGAAATATTTTTGTTTTTGTTTTTATTTTTCTTTCAAAATAAACTCAAAATGATATTCTTTTTTTTCTTAAAAATCGGCTTTAAAGATGTGACCTGAACTTTTAAATGTATCAAGCGTGAATTTTAGGCTATATTTTTATTTTAAAAAAAATTTCTCTATGCAACTTGTTTTGATAGTATAAATTTAAAAAAGTTATAGTTATTCAATTGAAATAAGTCATAAGTAAATGTTTTCTTAAAAAAAGTTTTCAAGTTTTTTAAAAGAGAAAAAATTTAATAATTGATTCATGGATCAGAAAAATTTTTTTTTTACTTAATTGAATAGTGATTGAAAAGTCTACTTAAAATTTCCATTCATTCTTTTTTTTTCAAAAACTTAAATGATCAAATTATACTTTAGAGTGTCAACTATTTTACAAAAATGGAAGATTTAGCTAATGAGTTTAGTTGCGCAATGATTAAAGGTAATGATTAATTCAATTTTTGTTTTATTTTTTAGAAAAATTTTTGTACATGTCTTTTAAAAATTTTTTTTAATTTCTATTTTTTAGATATTGGTTCAGCTCCTTGTGGTTTGATGCAAAAATCGACTTTTGAAAAATCTACATTAGATTGTAATGAAGAATCTTCTTCAAACAACAATTCTAAAAATAGTTCTAAAAATAACTATTCTTATAAAAGTAAAATTAATTATTCTGTGAATCTTGATTCTAATCAAAACAAAACATCAATAAACAATCCGTCTAATAAAGTTTGTTCAAAAATTAAACAAAAAAGTTCAACTCGTTCTAGTTCTATTTTACTTAAATCAAGTTCTCTTGTTTTAACTGATTCAGATACTTTATCAGAAGAATTAAAAGAATCTTCATTTTTTAAGTAAGTTATTAAGTTAAAAAAATAACTTCCGATTAATAAAATTTGTTCTTATAGTGAAAAAAAACAAAGAATCAAAAAACCAAAAAGAAAAAAAGCAGATAAAGATGCAAAAGTATTTTCATTTACACCAATAAATGATTCAGATCAATATTTTGGAAAACGTAAACGAAGTACAACAATTTCTCAAAATTCTTATGATACAAATAATTATGGAAAAGGAAAAAAAAATGAAGAAAATTCAATGCATTGTGATTATATTAAAATGAATGATTCTTCAAAAATTTTTCAAGTTGATAATAAAATGGATTGTGATGATTTACAAGAAGTAAATAGTTCTTTATCTGAAGACTCAAATTTAAGTGATCCAAGATTTGAAGCTGATGATGAACAATCAGATTTTTGTGATTCAAGTACAATAAATACACATTTACAAAAAAAAAAAGAAAAAATAAGAAAAAAACAATATGGAGAAACATATACAGAAAAAAATTATTCAACTAGCAATCCTTTCTCTATGTTATCATCAACATCTCCTTCAACATCTTCATCTGTTTTATGGAAAAAAAGAAAAAAAAATCTTGAGCATAAGTTTTTCCCTAATTAAGTTTTGAAAGTTTAAAAATGATTTGAACTAAAATGGCCAGAATAGTTTTCTAAAATAACTCAAATTATAATTAATTCAAAATTTAAAACTTAATTAATGAAAAAAATTCTTTTTAAATAGCCAATCACTCAAAAAAATATTTTCGGGTAAATAATTTGAATAAGGAAATAAAATAATTAAAGTTGAAAAAACAAAAAAAATATAAAGAATAATTTAAATATACAATGAAGTTCATTTAATTTAAGTTTACGTAAAGGCTTTTGTCTTTTAAAAAGTAAATGGCTTTTCGATATTTTGCAAGAGGTTTAAAAATTTACAAATCGTTGTTATATAAAAGTTTCCTGATCAAAAGTTTAAAAAGTTGTGGTTTCAAAAAAAATTATCTTGTTTAACAATTTGATACAAAAAAATGATAAAAACTTATTTTTAATGTAAATTAATATACAATTGTTTTTAATCTTTTGAAAATTCAAAAATCAAAAGAAAAATTTTTCTTTTTATGAAAAATGGAACATGAATTAAGCAAACTTAAAAATTTTTTTTTGTAAACTAATCAATTCAAAAATCAAAATTTGAAAAAGTTTTTAATGTTTAGACTTTTTAATTTATTTTAATAAAAATTGAGCTTTATCTTTAATTGTTACTGAAACTATTAATAAAGGAAAAGTTTTTCAAAATTGTAATATACGTTTATTTTTAAAAATTTGATGCTGCAGTTTAAATAAATGGTAAGATTTAGCTTTATTTTTTTAAATTTTTTTTAATCTTAAGATGCTATTTTTATTTTTTTAAAAGACACTTATTCATACTTAGGTTTTCTTTTTATAAAACTTTTCATATTTTAGGATTTGGTATCTATCCAAAACAAGTTTTTTTAATTTTTTATGTAAACTCAATGTTTTCTTATTATAAAGTCTATACATTTATTACTCAAAAAATTTCATCAAGCTTTTAAAAGTATAAAATTAATCAAGAAATTCTGTTTTAAATCTTAAAACTTTATCAAAATTTTTTTTTATGGTAAAATGAAATTTTTCTCAAAAACTTGTGTTATATTTAAGATAAATTAAGATAAAATTATTTAAACTTAAAAAAAATATTCCTATTAAAAAGTATCAAGCTAATTTTTTTGATTTTTTTCATAACGAAGAGTATTTAAAAAGTTTTTAAAAGAAAAAAAAACTCACAAAAGAAGTTAAAAATAAGTTATTAACTTTTGAAAACACTTTAAAATTTACTAATTGTAAACTATTGGCATTAAATCACAATTAAAGTTTTTAAAAACTTTGAATTAGCTGAAATAATTGATCTAAATGGCTTCATAGTTTGTATGTTATAATCAGTTTTAACATCTTTTTATTAACCTTATTCTAACAAATTAAATTTCAATAACATTACAAGTTCAAACAAAAAATAAAAAATTCATTAATTCTGATAAACATATTAATTAAAAGATGAATTTATATTCATTTATTTAATTATTTTTAATAGTTTTGACCAAAATATTTCTTAGTTAAGATTTATAACAAAATTGATGTGTATTTATAATTATAATCAAGTTTAGTATTTGTTTTTTACTTTAAATCACGCTTGATTAACAGCTTTATTCAGCTGATGCAACAAGTTCTATTATTTAAAGTTATTTACTGAAGTTTATAACATTTTTTATGATTTCAAATGTATCCTTTTACTTAGTAAATTTGATATTTTGTTCTTAACGTGCTAATATATCTATTTCTAGTGACTATAAAAACGTTTATTTTATCATCTTTAAATAACACTTTAATAAAATAAAAAGCAGATTGTAAAGAAAAATCTTTTTGGAATTAGTTTAATTAGTTTTAGATTTTCTTAAAATATTAAACAAAAATGAAATAAAAATTAGAGTAAATTTTTAGATAAAGACGTTTTAAAAAGTGTTATTAGATAATGAAGCTTAAATACCAAGATATTTTTAAACGAAAATTTCAATTAAGACGAATACTATAAAAAGATGTACACAACTTAAATTTTAAAATAAGATATTAATTAGAATTTAAAAAAATTGAGTTTTCGAAAAACAAAAAAATAATCTTTTTCCAATATGAGAAATTATCTTTGTTTTCAAATTCTTCTTTTAAAGTTATGAAACTTGCATTCAGACTGTAAATTAATTTTATTTCTTGAAATAACATTTTCAATTATTCTTAAATATTGATTAATTTATTGATTAATTTATTGATTAATTTTTTTAATTAATTTTTTAATTGAATTTTTCGAAATGAAAAACGATTAGAATTTTAATTCACAAGATTAAGTTATAAACAAATTTTTTTTAAAAAAAGAAATTGATCTTTTAATATATAAAGATGATCTTTTATGCAAATTGAAATTTATTTTCTAAAATTTATGCGCATGTTCACTTAATAAGCGGCTTTTAAAATTTAAATTCAACACGTTAATTTTAAGTTACCGCCATCAATTAATTGCGCATTCTCAGTAATTTTATTAACTTTTGTTTATTATATATTTTAAACATAAAGTGAAAAAGCATTTTCTTAAAGAATTCAGTTTTATTTTGAATCTGCATTTATTAAAAACACATCTTAAAGATAATTCTTGATTTATTTTTATGTGAAAACTAGTAAGACTTTTCTATTTATAGTTTATTTTTTTAATCAATAACTTTTTTTTCTAAAATTTTTTTCTAAAATTTTTTTCTAAAATTTCTTTCTAAATTTTTTTTTCTATGTGTGATACATAGTTTTATTAAGTGATAAACATTTCTATTTTTTAAAGAACTTTGAAGTTTTTTTTTTTAATTTAGAAAACTTTAAGTTAGCCCAAATGTTTTAGTGCAATTCATCATAAAAAAAATCAAGTTTTTTACTTATTTGACGATTTTCTGTAATTTTCCAAACTAAGTAAAGTTTCTATTGGATTAAATTTTGGTTTCATTCTTAAATTTTGTATAATTTTGGTGAGTAAAATTTTGAAAGCGTTTAACAAATTATTTAGTTCTAAAAAAAGATTGATAAAACCTAATGAATATTCATTTTTATAAACAGTTTTGTAAAACTAAAGAAATATATAATTTTTATGAGATTAAAGATTAGAACTTTTTATTATTGTTTTTTAAATGCTCATTAATTTTTCTTGTTTTAAAATTAGTCTATTTTCCGATAAAAAATTTTAAGCTTTTGATTAATTGTGAATAAGATTAAAAGCTACTTGATAACTAAAAAATAAAAGATTAAATAAGTTAATTAATAGATAAAATTTAGAAAAATAATTCTTTTATTTTTAATAATTTTATGGTCTTTAAATTTTATGTTTTTAATTGTTACTGAGATTTTTCGACAATTTAAATTAGGATAAAAAATATAATTAAGTTTTTTAAATCATAACGATTAATAAAACCAAAAAGAAAAAGTTTTTTTTGAAAAAACAACTTTTTAAAATTAAGACAGCTTATTCAACAAATTTTTATAAAAAAAAACTAATTAGATTTTTGTTTTGAGAGAATATTATAATTTTTTTTTGGCATTTTAAGGTCTTTGACTTATCTGATTTATTTGATTGGAAAAAATATATCTTATACAAAAAAATGGTATTTTTGAAGCTTAAATTAATAAACTTAAATAATCAAGTGTTTGCTTTTTAAAAAGAAAAAAAAGTTTTTCAAAGTTTCGTCATTTTAATTAAAAAAACTTAATTTTATAATATAACAAACCATTTTTGTCATCAAAATAAATTTCGAAATTTTTTTCCTTTTTGATTTTAAAGAGAATTTAAATTTAAAATTAATTTCAAGATAAAAAACTTTTATTATTTTTATTTACCTGTAAAAAGTTAGATAAAAAAAAGTTTAATTCTAAAAAATTCTTATCATTTACAAACTTCGATAATCAAAGATTACTTTTTTCTAAATCTATATTTAATGTTTAATTTAATAGTTTTAACAAGTAATTTGAATTAATTAAATTTAATTTCAGTAATTAAAGTGTATGAATGTTTTTATAATTGAAAAAAAAAGGTTTTAAAAGAAGAAAAAGGTTAGATTTGAAAAAAGAAAGATTTACTAAAAAAGATTTGCTAGAAAGATTTGAAAAAAGATTTATATTAAAAAGGGTTTGAATTAATGTAAAAGATGAGTTATATAAAAATTAATTTAAATTATTTAGAATGAAAGTTTTAATAATTAGAAAAATATGAAATTAATAATTAGATTAGAGAAATTTGTTTAGAATATTTAGTTTGATTTTCTAGAATCAATTAAGTTGGAAATAAATTCTTTAAGTTCTTATTAGTTTAAAACTCAACAGGTTCAAATTTTTTTATTTCTTCAAATTTGGTGTCAATCTAAGTTTTGGAAAATTTTCTAAAATACAAGAAAATCTTAAACTTAAAAAAAATTCTCAAAAAGTTAATATAAATTTTTGAAGTTTAAACTTTTTTCTTGTCAATTCTAAAATTGAGTTTTAAAAGAAAAATTTTTTCTTAAGTCCGTAGTATAGAAAAAGTTTATAAAACGAAAAAGTACTTAATATTTAGAAGTTTTTTTTTTAGATATTTGAGATGATTAAAAATTGAATATTTTAAAAAAGTCCGTAGTTTGTATAATAAAATTTAAAAAAACAAAAAAGTTTATTAAACGTTAATTTTGTTTATTGTATAATTTTCAAAACAATTAAACACATCATTGAGCTTTAAAAATTGTTTTTTTCAAATTTGTAAGCCTTTATGAATTTTTTATTTTAATTAGATATAAGTTTAAACTTTTTCAAAAGATTGTATAGATAAAAAAGGATCAATATTTCTTTAGAACAAATTATTGATATTAAAAAATGATAAAAATGCGCATTTTATAGCTATTCTATATACATATTTTCATCACTAAATTTTCATTAGGTATAATTGTTCACGCATGTACCAAAAGAACTTTTTTTTTTCTATCATTTTTTGTTTACATTGTGGGTGACTTGTCTTTAAAACAAAATAAATTTGTTTTCGTATTATATAATTAATATAAATCAAAAATATAAATACTTACTGTTAAATCAAAGTAGAAGAAAATAATTTATCATTTTTTTTCAAAACTTTTAGTACATCTAATTATTTAAAATTCTTTTTAATTAAAAGTTATAATTGTGTTTCAATTTAAAGTATGTTAAAATTTATTTATTTTTCTAAAAGATGGAAATTTTTGAAAAATATTTGATGAAACATTTTTAATTAAGATGAAATGGAACTATTTTTAAAAAAATGCATCTTCTAAATTTAACTTTCATAAATTGCAATTTATTTTTTTTTCAGTGAAATTCTAGTTAATATATAAAATGACTTTTCTAGTAAAAAATTAGTTTTATTTAATTAAATTAATCAAAAAAAAACTTTTGTTTTTCAATTTATTAATATAAAAATCAATTTTTAATTTAAGAAAGATCTTCAAAAGTTACAAATAATAGAAAGTTTCTAAAAGTTCAGCTTTAGAAATTATGAAACGTTTGGCATGCAGAAACAAACTGTCTAAAAATAACACGTTTTAAAATACGACAAAGACTTAACATAGCCAAAAACAGAAACCAGTCAACTTAATATTCGATACTTGAAAAAAATTATTTTAGCCTGCGCCTGAGTTTATATTTTAAATGTTTAATTTTAATATTAGTTTCAAGATATTTTAAGACATAAAGTTTATTATTGTTTTATTGTTTGGTTTTTAATTTAACATATTTTGATTTCTAAATTTTAAGTTTAAAAAACTTTTCTGTAGGTTCATATTTGTTTTAATTTTTTTCAAATTTATTAATCATTTTTTTTGAACTTTTATTTCAAAAACTTCTCAAATGTTTTCTTATTTGGCCATTTTTTGATTTTTAAATTATTTTGTTTGATTGAATTTTTATAAATTAAAAGTTTATGTAGGTGTTTCACTAAAACTGTCAGTGATTCATTTCTTTAAACTAATTTTTTAGATCTGTTTTTATTAATTTTATTAACTAATAATGATCTCTAATTTATTTTATTTTTTTTTTTTTATTTAGGAAAAATGAGAGGAAATAGTAATAGTGACTTAAAATTACAAAATGTGAGTTCATATGAATTATCATCTTTATCATCTAACGTTTCTACTAACGAATCTACTAATATAAATTCTAACATAATTTCTAAACTTTCACCTTCTTCGTCTACGAAAATAGTAGAATTTTTGTCTGATAAGTTTAAAAATAATTTAAAAGTAATTTTAGATGAAAAAGAAAGTGATAATAGTATTTCATCTTCAAGAAAAGTACTTTTAGATTGTTCATCTAGTCAATGTACAACTTATGAATGTAGCTGTAGTCAAGATAGTTCTTCAGTATTATATCATCAAAATTTAATTTGTTGTAGTAGGTCTAGTTGTCTTTTAAGTACCTGTTGCACTAGTAAAATAGAAATTTTAAATTATAGAGATAAGAAAATAAATTTTAATTTAGATAATGATAACAGGTCAGAAAATTCTTCTACAATAAATAATGCAAATCATGTTTTAACTGAAGATCAAAGTACTTATAATCAGTCAGAAAATTCATGTATAAGTATAGATGATACACTACAAAATGATGATTTTAATAGTTTTAGTGAGCTACCTTTGAAAGAAAATTCAAAAAATTTCCTTAAAAATAATAATTTAAACGCTATAATAATGAATACTAATGAAATTAATTGTTCAACCGGTGAACAGCCATTCAATATTAGCAATTTAAAATTTGATACAAGGTCTGAAACTTTAAATAAAATTTTTTGTGATGGTAAAAAATGCTCTGATTCAAAAGATGATTTAAAAACAGATAGTTTTAAAAGTGTAAAAAGCAATGTTTATGAAAACTATGAAAATTTTAAAGATCTAAGTTCAGATGATTCATCTGATATATCAGTAAATCAAAAAAGTATTAATAATTTAGATTCAAAAAAAGTAAACAACTTGATAGATTTTTCGTCACTTACTTTAACAAACGAAAATGATGAACATTCGTTTAATGAAAAAGATAACTTGTCAAGTGATCCAAATAAAAGTTTTAAAAAAATTGTTTATGAAAATTCAAATATTTCAAGTCGTAGTTTAAATTCTTTTGAAAATAAAAATTATCTTAATGATGAAAAATCTAAAGAAGTTTTATTACCTAACAATTTTTTTGAAGCTAAAAATAATAGCGAAATTTTGGGTTTTAAAAAAAAATTGGATAGTAATAGGCTAATATCAATCAACTTTGAAGATAAAGAAGATAGTAAATCAGAAGAAGAGAAGTCTCGCCAGTTACATTTAAACACTTTAAGTGATATTTCAATGCTGACATTTCCTGAAGTTGAAGAAAATGTTGACACTTATAAACTTCATGCATCTTCAAGATGCTTACTAAATTGTAGTCCTAATCAATGCTCTTCAGAAAAACATAACGATTTAGATGAATCGAATAATTTTTGTGATTTAACTTTAATGAGAGATTATTCAGAATTAGGTTCTTCTACTGCTCAAGTAAGGTTTTTAGATGAGAATGATTATGGTAACTTAAAATTTACTGATGCAACATTAAATAGTGGTGATCATAGTTCAGAATTAGATTCTGATTTAGATAATGCATTTGATCAAGATGATGATGAATTAGATCTTTTAGAAAACACAGATATTTTGATTAAAAAAAATAATCAAGTTTTGAATCAATGTAGTGATAAACAATTTGATTATAATCATGAAAATGTTTTAAATAATACACCTTTTATTGAAATAAAAGATAAAAATAATGAACCTCAAATTAATGAAGATAAACAACTTGATAATAAAAAATTAAAAACCATAGTAAGTAATAAGAATAGTATTTGACTATTTGCAATTTCAAAACATTTGATAAATTTTATGGTGGTGGTAATTTCATCTTTTAAAACTATTTTTAAATTTATAAATGAGCATTTATTAAGCATTATTTCTATCGAAATACTTAAAATGGGATTTGTTTAAATATTATTTAGAGTTTTATTGTTGTTCAAGTTTTATTTCTCACTTTAATTAATTTAACCCTTTTGTTTAATTAACAAAATCTTTAGTTTATAACTTTTAAAAAAGTTTATGTTCTAACTAAATATTGTACTAACATTGAAAAGAGAATATGAATTTTAAATTATGAGATTCTAATAATTTTTTAGAATGGTTGTTTCAAAGAAGAAGCAAGTATTGTACTTAAAAATAAGCAAATTAAAAATGATTTAGAAGATAGCTGTCCTGCAAAAAAAGCAAACTATAATAATACGTTTAATGAATATTCTTCAAATAATAAGGAAAACTTAAACGGTTATAATGATTCTGAAAAAATAAATGGAAATTCAAAAGCCATAAACTGTGATAATACAAAAATAAATTCTAATGGTATATCATCAGTTAAAGTTAATACAGCTAAAGCACAAAAAAAATTTTCACAGGTAAATTCAATTATATTTTTCTTAATAAAATCAGAACATAAAATTTTTTTTTTAAAAAGGACTCAAATGAAGATGGTAATTGCCCTATTTGTGATAAAAATGTTTATCAAGTTGAAAAAATAAAAGCAGAGAAAAGAGTTTTTCATAAACAATGTTTTAGATGTTTAGACTGTCGTAAACAATTAAGGTAAATTAAACTTTTTTTTTAATAAAAAAAATTATTAATAAAAAATTAATTGAAGTATGGACAGTTATTATTCACATAAAGGAAAACTTTATTGCCAAGTTCATTTTAAATTATTGCTAAGACCTAAACCTGTAGAAAACATTGGTGATGACTATCTATCAAGTAAGTAATTAGTTAAACATTTTTTCACGTTTCTTAATACTTAAAGCATGCTTCTGATTTTTTAATTATTTAATTTTAATTTAAATAATTCAAAAGTTTAATGCTCAAAATTATTTGATTAACTTTTCTTAAAATTAACTGTTAAGCATGTATTGTTTAACAAGCCTTTATTTTTCTAAAAAAATTTTACTTAGTCAAAACCAGTAAAAAGGTTGTATGTTTTTTAACATCATTTATTTAAAAAACGCATCTTTGATCGATAATTGAAAAACTTATTTTGTCATGGTTTTAATTTGTTTTTAATGAGTAAAAAAAATTTCAAAAACTAAATTTTTAACTGATAAAAATTTAAAATTAAGTCATTTGCATTGATAAATATATTTTTTTTCAATATTATAACTGAATTTTTAACAACTTAAAAACTTGTTTTTTTCTTTGATAAAAAATAAAGCCTATCGCTTAAGTACACATCTAATATTTAAATCTTAAAAACACAAAGATAGAGAATTAAGTTTTTTATTTAAAAAAGAAAAAATTTATTTTATCTTGATACAAATAGTTTAAATTTTTAAGCATGATTTAACTTTTGGACATTTTAATATAATGAAAAAGTTTTATAAAAAGATCAATCAATTTAACTGTTCATTTCTTTTTTGCTTTTTAAGTGTTCAGTAAATTGAAATTTTTATAGTTTTTTTTAAAAAATAAAATTTTGTTAAAATTTTGTTTTTAAATTCATTTTAATGTTTTTTTCTGATAATTTAAAAGGACGTCAAAAAACCATAATAATTAGAGAAAGTATACCACAAGAACTACCGCCGGATGTTGTTCGAAGTAAGTTATTTCGTAAAATTTACTTACTAGTTTTTTTATATCTAATTTGATTAACCCTACTTTGCAATTAAATTTTATTTTTTTATAAAAAAAAAAACTTAAACTTTAAGTAGGACTTAAATACTAGAACAGTTAATTTATTATTAAAAAGCATGATGAAGAAAAGTATTTAATTACTTAACATTAAAATTTCAATCAATTAACTCTTCCACCCTCAAATTATATAAAACAATGTTTAATATTTCAATTTATTTTTAAAAACTTAAGAAATTAAAAACTTTCTTGTCAGTATTTTTGGCATGAGAAGTGAATGTTTTTAAGAAAAAAGATTTGGATTTAAATTATCTTTTTGTTAAACTTTTAAACTTAATTTGTTTTAACAAATTATTATTTGAAAATTTATTTAACTTTTATGTAGTAACAAATTGAGTAAGCGAAGTAAATGTTTTTAAGACCGGAAATAGACTTTAATGTTTAAGAAGTTTTAAATCTTAAAACATTCTGGTAAAAATATTTATTTTATTTTTTCCTCTAAAAAAATTTCATATTGCAGTTTTGGGTATATTGCTTTTGTTCCAATTTTTTTTTCAGCTGATAAGGTACCATTATTAGCATAGAATTTTTCCCTTGCGCAGTTTTTTGGTAATGCGCTTTTATGGAAAAATACTTAAAGTATACAAAAATATTTTCTCTTCACATTTTTGTTTCCAGAGTTGTTTTGAAAACCTAATTTTTTTTTTTACAATCAAATCCTCTTGAATTATTTTTTATTTTAAATTTCAATAATTAGGTTTGATCTAGTTCATATTTTATTTTCATATATAAAGTTATTGAAAAAACATTCAATTTTTAAATGGTACAACTTTCAAGAAAAATTCAGAACCCTAGTTTTTTCAGTTATATAAACCAATTTAAAGGATAAGTTTCAGTGCTCTTATTTTTGTGATAAATTCGAAAAAAAGTCTTTCTTAAGGTATTTTTTATCTTTATAATTTTGTTTATTTTTATCATTTAGAATTTTGTTTATTTTCACTTAATTTTCTTGAACTAATGAGTTTCAAAAGCTTAAAATTTTAATATATTAACTTAGTAGTTAATGAATAAGAAAAAAATTTTTCCTTTAACTTAGTTCAATAATTTGTACTTGAAGTTAGCTAAACATTTTTTTGGAAATTTTCTGAAACTTTATTTTAATTAACTGGACAATTTCTTGAAATTTTTTCTTTACTTTCAAAAGACAATAAAAATAAGGTGTGGTTGATGTATAATGAAAATAAGTTGTATTGAAGATGCTTTTTTTAAATGTTTTCTATGAAGTTTTTTATTTACTTGTTGAAATAGTTTTTTTTGTATTCTTAAAAAAGAAATTAAAGAAAATCTTGTTTTAGGCATCCAATTACTTAAAAATAAGAAAAAATATTTTTAAGAAAAATAAATATAAAAGAAGGTTGATCTTTTAAGGCCTGGACCCATCCATTTTTTTTTTGATCATATTCAGTAGCGCCAATATTCAAGAGCATATTCACATTTTTTTTTTTTAAATTTTTTTTTTAGTCAGTGAAGTTTTAGAAAGTGGCAATTTCAACAATTTTTTTTTTGTTTTAACCGGTTTATATTTTTTTCATTTACTTCAGGGTTTCATTTAATCAATTAAATTTCTGTGTTTTTCATTTTATGTAAAAACAAGTTCAATTAATTTATGTAAAATTTGTTTTAAATTAGTGATAAGTAAGATATGTTGTCAACTTTTGAATCAATTCATATTTCTAACCAAAAAAGTTAGTTATATTTAAATTGTAACAATTTTTTATTTAAGTTCATCATTTAGTTTTTTAATAAAAATTTTAATATTAATTTATCTTTAAGTTTTCATTAATTTTATTTTAAATTAATATTTTCTAATAAACTATAATGTGAAATTCTCTCAAATATTTGTTTTAGTTCATCATTTTTATAATTATGTTTTAATTATTTTTCAAAAAAAAAAAAAAAAAAAAATTTAATTTCAAGTTAATAGCTTGTTGAAGACTAAACCAAAGTTTCTTTAATTTTACAAAACTATTTTTTTCTGAAAACTAATCTTTTTGAAAACTTAGCTACATATCAATTAATAACTTCTTTCTCTTGTCTAACAGGCTAAATAGCACTTTAGAGTTTTTTTTTTGAATTTACTTGGTTAAAGACTGTCTGAAACTTTTAATTGAAATACCTAGTTTTTCTATATAATTAAGTTTTTAAATTTTCTTTGTTTTTGAATGTTTTGATTTTTTTTTTTTGATTTCAACTAATTTACGTGAACATTTCATGATTAGTTATTTTACTAAATTTATTAAACTTTGTTAATTATTTTTATTGAACTTTAAACATAAAACTTGATTTTTATTGACCGAGTTAATAAATATTTTTAAAAAAGTTCTACATTTATTTTTAATTACTATTTCATTTTAATATAATTTAAGTTTTCTATCTAAAAATAAATCACATTTTTGATGCACATTCAATTAAATTCTTTTCTTGGTGCAATTTAATTTACTTAATTGAATTTTAAAATTTTTATGTTTTTTTTTCAAAAAAAGTTTAATTGATGATACATTTTAATTACTCAATTTTTTTCATTACAAGTTTCTTATTTTTTTTAAAAATCTATTGATAAATCATTACCATGATTAATCTTTATAATTTTTTTTTTAAAAAAAAGTTTTTAAATTTGAAATTTTTTTAATTTGAAATTTTTTTAATTAAAATTAGGTGAAAGTAAAATAGATGACGGTTTAGATAGTATTCAACTTGATTTGACAAATTTGAGACAACGTTTTGAAAACGGAAATCGTAGTTTTGATGAAATAGATAGACCAAATTCTAGTACTGAACGAAATCTTTTACAAAGATCTGAAAGCATTTTAGCTAAAGTACAACGGTAAGTTTAATTTTTATTTTAAAATGCAATTCATTTTTTATTTGAAAGTTTAAACCAAAATTTAATTTTAAGGTGTGATTTTTAGATTAGAAATATTTTCAAATTTTATTTAGACTTTTAATAAATTTACATTTATTCTAAAAGTTGTTTCATAGTTTTGATACTTATAAAGAAATTTTAGTTAATTGATTAATATTTATTATTTTAAACTTATATTCTGAAAATGAGCTCTTTTAAAAGTTTTTTTAATTAAAATTTTTTGTTGATTTTTTAAAAAAAAACCATGAAAAATTAATGTTGGGTTCATGATTTTTAAAAAGGAAAATAACACTCACACATTTCCTTTTAAATCATCTTCTTTTAATTTCTGAATTAACTTAAAAAGTTGAAATTTAAATTATTGACGAATCGTTAAATTTTGTTCAAAAAATTAATAAGTATTGTACTCAAACAAGGATAGATCTTTTTTTTATTTAAAATTTTGTCTTTATAAATATCTTTTAATCACTTTTATTAGAAAGAAAAAAAAATTTAAATTCATTTAAATAAACTTTTGTTTGTTTTAACTAAATTTGAATAAAAAACGATTTCATTTTTTTAAAGCTTCTTTTAATTGATTTACGTGTTTTTTGTTCTGTTTTTCTTTCTTAAAAAAAGTTTACAAAAATTTAATAAGCTTATGTATTGTTAATTTTTTTCTCTTATTATAACTTTTGAAATATTTAATATTGTCTTTTCAAAAGGTTATATTGTTTTTATTAGCTTCTTATATGTCATTTAAATTAGTTTTTTTATTAAAATAAGTTTTACATATTAAGTTTAAATAAGTTTTATATTAAGTTTGAATAAGTTTATATTAAATAATTTTTGTGTTAAATATTCTTATATTAATCATAAATTTATTCATACTTCTAATAGCTCTTATTAATATTTTCATAATAGTTTTTAATTAAGTTTTGAAGTATTTAATAAATTTTGGTATGATGTTTGAATATTTTTGATAGAGCATTTTAATATTTTGATAGAAAATTCTAAGAATTCGATAGAACATTTTAAGATTTTAATAAAACATTTAAATAGTTTGATAAAATAAACAGTTTTATAGAATTTTCAATTATTTTGAAAGGATATTTTAATAATTTAAAAAGATATTTGAATAGTATTAAAAAGTGGTAGTTTTCAATAAAATTAAATAATTCTTATATGGTTTTTTCACTTAATAGATGTTACGTAATATCCAACCAATTCGATATTTAGTATTGAATTTTACCCTTTCTAATAAATTGTTGTTTCAGAGAAACAAATAATTTTTCATTTAACAACTTTAAATGTTTTATTAAATACTAAAATTAAGGTCAATTAAAAATTTTTATAAAAAATTTAAATGATTTATAAAGAGTTTAAATAATTAAAAAGTTTGAAATTTTAATTTTTATTAACTTTTTAAAAAAAACCTTTTTCTCAAATTTTTCTCCCTTTATTTGACTAATATGGTTAAATTCCTATTAATTTTATAAATTATTCAATTAGCAACTGTTTTACTTTTTTTCTTTAAAGATGGTTTCATAATAATGTAGTTAGCTAATTGAAATTAATCAGCTACTTTGTAAGATTATTTTTTTTGTAATAGTGTTTTGTTTTTTTCAATTGAATTTTAAGATTTAATACTTTAAGAATTAGTGAGTAAAAATTTATGATTTTAACTTATAAATATTCAAACAAAATCTTTATTTCAAAAGTTGATCATTTTTGAAAAAATACAATCAAATTATCGTACCTGATTCCTAACAAATAGTTTAAACTTAACATGAATTTATTTAATTAAAGTTTCATAAGTTTAAGTTTTGTAAAACTATTAATTAATTAAATACACACCCTTGATTAACTGAGAAATTTGATTCAATTTTCATTATCAATGCTTGAAGTATAAATAACTTTTCTGTCATATTTTTTAATAAAAGTTTTTTCTTCAAATTAATTAGTTTTTTTTTTCTATTTAAGGATTTTTAGTTTCATTCATTAGATGAAAAATTATCTCAAATTTCATTAATTGTTCAAAAAAGTTTTTTTGCTAAAATTATTCTATTTTTTTATTAGTTTTTGATACTTTTTTATATCTTTTTGTAATTTAAACTAAATTATGTTAATTTTATGAATTGAATTAAGCAGTTCAATTAAGAATTTAATATTAAATAAGCTTAATAAAACAAAACTGTTTAATGAATTATAATAAATTTGAAGAAGTTGTTTGAATAAAACTATTCTTTTTATTAGGTGAGAATAAGTAAAAAGTTATTGAGTAAATTTTTTTTTATTTAAGTTAATGAATGAGCTTATTTAAGAAAGAAAATTATTCAAAAAAATCATCTTTTTGGTAAAATATTTTTTTCAAGTTTTCTTTAAAGTAAATTTAAATCTGGTTTTAAGAAATTGATTTTTTTTAGTTTAAATTTTAATTAATTTTATCATTATTTCAATTTAAAACTTAATGAGTTTGTGATTAGTTCAAAAAAGACATTTTAAAAAATGAATGTCAAAGTTTAAATTTTAGTTTAAAATTATTAACTTGAATTATCAAATATTTTCTTATTTAGAATACAGACATTTAATTATTTAAAACTTTATAATAATTATTTTCTAGTTCAGCAAATATTTAAAATTTTTTTTTAAAACTATTGCATCTTTATTTAATGATAATTTGAAAATCTTTTTTTTTTAAACTTTATTCATAATTCATTTAAATGAACAATTTTGAAGTTTTCTTTATTCATATTTGTTTCAGAATAATTTTGATTTAAAGATAAATTTTTTCAACTTAATCTTATTGTCGTATAAATATTTCAACAAAATTTTTTTGTCAAATTAAAATTTTTGAAGTTTAAGTTATTCAAATTAAGATTTGTTTGTTTTTTAACTAGCTTCATTTTATTATAAGTTGTTTAAATTAAAATATAATTTTTCAAAACTTTTTATAAAGAAAACTTGTAAATGTTCATATAAAGACATTTTGTTTAAGTTTATATTAAGAAATTTTGTAAAAGTTTTTCAAAAAATTTTGTAAAAGTTTATTTTATGATATTAAAGTAAAGTTTATGTTAAAATATTCAAGTAAAATTTGAGCTAAGATATTTAAGTAAAATTTGTATTTAGATATTTCAGTGAAATTTGTGTTTTAAAAAATTTATAAGGAATTTTGAAATATTAAAAAAAAACTAAAATTTATTTTTTAACAATGTTTATGCCATTTAAAAATTCTTAAATTAGATAGGGTATTTGAATACTTAGTTTAGTTTTGAATAAATTAAAAACTTAGATACAATTTTTAGGAGTTTAGTTTTAAGATATAACTTTATAATTAACTTAATTTGAAAGCTTTTAAATTGACTTTTTATTTATGAAAAGTTTTTATAAAGATATTAAAGATTTTAGTTTTTCAAGTTTTTATTTGAAAGTTTTATTTTCTTTTAAATTTTAATTTGGGAAGAATTTCATTTTAAAAGATATTTTGTTTGAAGACAAATTTTGAAAATAATTTTTGATAAGAAAACGTTTTTTTCATTCTTATTTTCAAAATCAAAATATAAAACATTAAGAGAAAATAGTTTTGTAAGCAGTATTAATTTTAAATTCATTTTTTTAAATGCTTATCATAATCCGTGGCTTATTAATTCATCAATTAGTGAACAATAGTGATTGTTGTGTTTAAAAAAAAAAAATTTCAAGCTAATTTTTGTCTTTTTGGTCTATTAAAAATTTCTTATTTTTTTGAAACCTTTATTCGATTAATTATTTAAAATTATATTTTAAGTTTGTTTTATGCAAAAATTAATTAGAAATACTTTTTTCATGTTTTTCTATTCAATAAAAATGAAACTTATTTACTCATTGTGATAAGCAATTGTTCTTAATTTTTAAAATAGAATCTTTTACAAATCTTTCTATTCTATTACTAAATAATTGTATAATCAATAATTAGGCCAATTCTTGATCAACTATATATTAATTGAAATTATTTCTACTTAAAATTATTTTGAAATCAGTTGAGCAAATGATTTTGTTAAACAGTGTAACTAAATGATTAAAGAGTGATAAAAAAATTTTTTTTTATTTAGATTTAGTTAAAGATTTACAATACTGACAGAAACATCTAATAAACAATAAGTGTAAACTAAAACTCTGGATTTTTTATCATTTTTATATTTTTAGTTTTCTATGATTTTTTCAGATTAAATAATTAGATAAAAAGTTTCGTCTTGTGTGTTAAAACAAAAATTTTTTTTTAATTCATTTGATTAGTTTTAAATTCAAATTCAAACATGCGTAAGGCATAAAGTTTTATATAAATTCTTTTGATTATTAATAAATAATTATTGATTTTTGTCACTGCAATTTTTAAAATATTTTGATTAATTTATTAGCTGTTACTCATTAAAAATAATTCATCTTTTGTTTCAAAGAAATTTTTGTGTTGTGTGAAATAATTTTAGTTTTTTTTTTAGCTTCGAACAAAAACTTTGAAAAATAAAAACTAATAACTTAAATTTTAATTAAGGTATCAATCATTAGCATCAGGTGAAAAAATGGCTAATTCTGACGGTGAAAGTGTTAATTCAGAACATTTTTCTGATACTGAAAATGATTTAGCTAAAGAAAATTTGAATCGTAAAGAAAAAGTTAGTTTTAATGGCTTATCTGCTATTAAATCACAATTTGAAAATGGTGGTTTAAATAACGGAAACACTGCTGATGATGGTCAAAATGTTACAGCAAATGGATCAAATGGTCGTGATGAAGAAACTAAACAAGAGTTATTCAAATTACGTCAACGAATTTGTTTAGGAAGATCTGCTTCAATGAAACAGGTATATGAAAATCAAGCTGTTTCAAATAAATCTACTTCTCCAACATCTTCTAATGATAAACAAACACGTATAAATACTAGTTCAATGAAAGAAAAATTTGAAAAAGGTAATTTTACTACTGAAAATGAGCTTGAATTTAAAGAACGTTTACGTCGTGAAGTAGATGAAGAATTAAATGTAGTAACTGAAGCTGATACTGCAGCTAAAGAAGCAAAAAATAAATTTAAAGAAATGGAAAAACTAAATAATTCTCAACAAAATAATCAGTTAAAACATTCATCTACTGAACAATTAAATAATAATACTCGTTCAACACCTACACATCATCCTAAAGTGACCACGTACTTAAAGCAGGAAACTCCAGTTGAAATTATTAAAGGCAGTGAACCAGGTCAAAAAGAAGAAGTGCATATTAATGTTAATCAATTACAAGAACGTTATCGATTTTTTGAACAACAGGTTAATAATAATACCAATGAGGAAAAAATTAAAACAATTGATACACCTCGTCGACCAATACAATTGCCTAAAGCAACTGAAGATTGTTTTGTAGAAACGCCAAATGATCAGATAAAACGTGATCCGAATATAATACGTTCTTCTGATGTAATTGATGATTTACCTAAGAGTGACATAGCAAAAAAAATGTTGAATGTTTTTCAACAATTAGAAAAATCAAATAGTAATTCAAATGTTACTGCTGCGCTAAATGGAACTCATGAAAAGCCACCATTGCGCTGCATAACACCTCCTAAAGAATTTACAATTGACAATGAAGATGAAACTGACGCTGTAATTGATTGTCAGCAAGATAAAGATATCGGTAAATAGTTTTTTGAATTAAAAAAAATAATTCATTTTCAAATTATTAATAAATAAACAGTTATCAAAATGTTTTGTTAACTATGAAATTTCCTTTAAACAAACATAATGCATCATTTAAATAAACTTTTAAGAATTTAACTTAAAAATAGTTATATAAAAAACTTTTCTTTTCATTATTAATTAGTTAAAACTAGTTAAGTCAAAATTTAATTATTTAGTATAAAGAAACTTTTTGCAATTTATTGATTAAAAGTTTTTGAAATATTTTTTTTAACTGACATTCAGTTAAATTGCTCTTTTTTTATAATTTTGAACAGTGAAGACTTTAGTAATTGTTTAAAGTTTTATCAAACTGTTAAATGCTTAAATTTAGGTTAAAAATTTTTCTTTTGAACATAATTTGTTGAGAAATGTCAAAAAAAAACAAAAAATTGTTCTAATAAAACAAAACAAAAAACTTTCTTGATAGAACTTCTTTATTAAATTCTTAAGTTCAATTTTGGTTTTTTAAAACAAAAGACTCTTAAATAACTAATCTACAAATTTTTTAAAAACATCTTTACTCAAATACTAAATGATGCGTGAAAATTTTTAGCTTGATAACATCATTTTTCTTAAAATTATTTCAAAAGAAATTTAAAAGTTTATTAATTTCTCTTTTTTTTAGTTCGTTCTAGTTATAAAGAAGATAAAAGTATACCTGTGGAACCGGAAATCGCTAGAAATTTAAGAGCTAAATTTGAAAATTGGGCTATTGAAGTTGAGAATGAAAATAAAAAAAATAATATTATTGCTGAAACAATAAATGAAGAAATACCACAGTCAGATATAACAAAAAATATGCGTTCTAAATTTGAATCTTATTGTGAAGAAATTAACAAACCTTTAGAAAAAAATACAAAATTGAAAATAAACAGATTCGTGGTAAGTTTAATTTTGAAAAAACAATTTTAAAAAACAATTTTAACATAATTCAACAAATCCTATCCTCTAATTCTATTTACTAATTATTTTCTATTTTAATCTCATAAACAATGATTGTTTATTTTTGGGCATGATCTTTCATGATGTTGATTTCTATAATTCAACAAATCTTTAATTGCATGTTTTGATTTTAAAATTTATTTGATTTCTTATTAAACTAGTTTAACTCAAGTTAAAACAAAATTTGAGACTAAAAACTAGATTTATCTTTTTATTTTTAAAAATTTTTATGATTTGGTTCTTTATTTTAATTAGCATGATAAAACCTTTGATACTGTTTTTTTTTTAAGTTTTTTTTTAAGCATGATATTCTTTTTAATTCTTATTGATTTTTTTTTCTTTCATTTCAAACAGTAAAAAAAACTTTTTATTCAAAAACTATCTTTGGGAATTGGGTCTACATTTTTTTATTTACTTTTCAATACTTTCATTCAACTAATTTTATTTGATTTTTTTTATTTAGTTTTGATTTCTTCAAAAACTTTATCTTTTTTTTAGTTTTATTTTTTTTCTAAAACACCTTTTTAAATTTGTTTTAAAGAATTTAAATTTTTTATATTTTTTAAAAGACTTGAGAACTATTTTAGTTTTCTGTTTTTTTTGAAATTTTGAAGTTAATTTGATTTTTTTGAACACTTTAACTTATTTGATTTTAATTTTTTACACAAAAAAAATTTAGTTTTTATTTTTAACAAAAAATACAAAGTTTATTTAATTCTTTTCTCAAAATTTTTGAATTTGATTAAATTAGATTTTAATTTTTTCTGTTTTTTTTTCATAAATTTTATTTATAATCACAGGAAGGCACTCTAATAGACTGAAGAATATTAATCAAAAAAAAAAAGATCTTCTAACGTAAATTTTTTTTTTCTTTTTTGGACAATTTTTATGAATTCTGTCAATTTTTACAGAATAAAAATTTGGTTAAAACATTTTCAAATCATATTTAAAATCAAAATTTATCCTTAAAATAGTTTTTATAAAAAATTTAATAGGAGTTTAGTCTCAAATTTATTTATATGAGAAATTATTTTTTAATGAATTTACAATTTAGCTTAATTTTAACTTTAATCCTTTACACTTGTTAAAAAGAAAATTTTTTTTTTGTTAATTTAAAGAAAAATCATAATTTTTAAAAAAAAATTTTAAATGTATCAACTTGAATATATGTTTTTTTGTAAATCAATTACTTGTGTTTTGAAAAATTGAAAAACTTTTTTATTCATACGTTTTTATGATAAATAAAATTTTTTTTTAATTTAAATTTATCTACGTTTTTATTTATCATGCTTTAACCAAATTCATTTGAAAATAAAACAAATAATTTTTTAAAATTAGTAACATTAAGATTAAGTCCTTAAACTAAACAATTAGTTTTTTTATTTTTGAATTTGAATATAATTTAAAACTTTGAAATTCAATTAGAATAATTTTGGTTCCTTACAAACTGATTTATGTAATGTTTGTGGAAAAAGAATTTATTTAATGGATAAAGTGGAATTTAATAGTTGGAAAGTTCATCGTAAATGCTTTAAATGTTGTCATTGTTCATCTTCATTAAGGTTTTATATTTAAGTTTTTAAGAAATATTTGTTTTATTCATTTTTTTTAATTTTTTTTTTAGACTTGAGAATTATACATCATCATTTGGTAAATTATATTGTTTAGTTCATTTTCGTCAATTATTTATGACTAGAGGAAATTATGATGAAGGTTTTGGTAGAGAACAACATAAAGAAAAATGGAGTTTATCTAAAAAAATGAATATTAGTCAAAATTCATCAGGAAATTCTTCTAGAAATGATTCACCTGATCCAGATTCCTTGGATATTGAATTCAATTAAATTATTTATGAGTTAAATTTTTTTATTGTAAAGTAGTTGAAATTTTTGATGAATTGAAAATAGTTTGTTATTTTTTTAATGATTAAATTTAAACAAAATTTTACTAAAATTAAACATTTTAAATTGCAAGTTTTTTTATTTACATCATATTTATAAAAAGAATCAGAAAATTTTTCAATTAAGCTTGAAATATTATTAAAATTGATAGACTTTAATTAACTAGGAAAACTAATTTTTAAATAGAAAAAGAAACCAAGTTATTTTTTAAAAAACACGTTTTCAAAATTACACATGGCATTTTTGATAATTTCACTTAATTGAATCATTCTGTAATTAAATTATGTTTAAATTTAGCTTAGATATTTAATTTAAATTAATTTAATTAAAAAAAACAAATTGTTATTAAAAACAAATTCATTTTTAGTCATAAGAAAAAATTTCTTAAGTTAATTTAAAGAATTAATACAGAGCTTTTTTGCTTTTTTAATTAAGAATAAATCTTAACACGAGATGTCACTATAAAATTTTTTTTTTGTAGCTGTATTTAAATTTGTTTAAACTTAATAATTTTGTAAATAAAATAGTAAATAGTTGAAATGATTAGAAAAAATTTTTTAAAATAAAATAAAATTAATTAGTTAAAAATTAAACCAAATAAAGAAATTATAATTTTTTTAGTGTACAAAATAAATAGGAAATTTAACTTAACGGTGAAAATTTGAAACAAAAAGAATTTAAATTAAATAGAAAAATTAAAGCCAAATAGAAAAATTCAAATTAAATAGAAACATTTTAATCAAATAGAAAATATTTAAATTTAGCAGAAAATATTTAAATTAAATAGAAGTTGTTTTAAAATTAAAAAGAAGGCTAAATTTAAATTATTTGATTTAAAAAGAAGATTTTTGAAAACAAATAGAAAATAATTAAATCAATTTTAGACAAGAAATTTTGTTTAAAAATTTTAATCAAGTTATTAGTGATCAAAATTATTTTAAATGACTATTTCAATTTTTGGACGAATTAATTGGATTCAAAGGTAATTCTTATTTAATTAAATTTTTTTTTAAATATAAAACAAATTTTTTTGCACTAAATAAGCTTAATTAACAAACCAAAATTTTTTTTTTTGTATTTTAAAAAGTGTATCTTTTTTAACAATCACCTGGCCTAAATCAATTTTTTACGATATTTTTTTTTCAACCGCTCAATTATTTTATAATTCTTTTGAATTTTTTAAACTCTTTTTTATATTGTTCAGCTACTCTACTTTTTTTCTTCCACCTCCACATACTTATTAACGATTATAAAAAACAAAATAACCAGATGCTGGTCAAAAAAAAAAGTTTCTAAATTAAAGTTCAAAAGATGAAAAACTCAGACAAAAAAATATATTTGTTTATTGTAAGAACAATATAAGCCTGTAAACCCTTTTTGAATCTTGAATTTTTTTAAAATGTAATAAGTTTTAGAGAGTAAGGGTTTAGTATTTCGAATTTAGGCCAATTTTACTTTCAATTGATTTCACTGTATAATTTAGTATGCATTTTTTTGAAAACCATTTTTTTTTTATTTGAAAAACCAATTTATGCTTCACTTTAAATTTTTTTAAAATTCGGGCTTTATAGCCCGTGCATACTTTTTTTCAATTCGATTTTAAACAATATGGTTTATCGGGGTAGAAAATACTTTTTTCGTTCGAACTTTATTTTCAAAAAAATAGTTTCAATAATCGTAATACATAAATTTAATAGGAAAATTTTAAGTTTAATTTTTGAAAAAATTTTCTCTAATCTTTTGTTTCTTCTTTTTTAAACTTAAATTTATTTATAATTTAGAATCTAACCTTAAAAAAATTTAAGAAGGATGCTGGTCATTCACCGTTTTTTTTAATTAAATTAGCATTTTTTTTTTTGAATACGAGCAGTTTTTAAGACATTTATAATCATTTTTTAGTTTTTTTTTTTAAGTCTTAATACTGTTGAGCTGTTAATAAAAAGAATCTTTAAAATGTGCTTTGATTTGCTTGGCTCTTTTCTCATCTTTTCCTTAATTAAGATTAAACGACATTTAAATTTTTCTGTCTCTTATACTTAAAAAAATTCTAAGTATCTACTAAATTTTATGGTTGCTTACGGTTCAGTTTTTGCATAAAGTACTTTATTTGAAAAAATTTTGAAAATTTTTTTTCATACAAATTTTTATCATAGAGTTTTATATATGTTGTTATTAAAGTCATTAAATTAAAAAACATGAAGAACTAGAGATGCTTTTTAAGTTACTTGATTTCTAAATTCAAAAACTCTAAAATAGTCAAAAAAAAAATTCTATAGAAATATAATTTTTTCACTATTTTTTTTTTTGTTTTTAAATCAGAACCATAATTGAAGTCTTTGAAATTTTTATTGTTCAAAGAAGAATTTTTCTTAATTCCTCTTACAAAAAATTAACAATCCAATTGATAATTTCAGAATAGTTTTTATTATTTCTTAGAAGCTAATTTGTTTTAAAATTAGTTTTTCTTTTAACTTTAGGACATTCTTGTTTTTAGTAAATGATTGACCAACTGCTAAATTACAAAATTTTTCTCATACTTCTTTTATAAACTTTTGAAAACATATTTTTTGATTAACATAATTATGCATCGAAGTCAATTTAAATTATAATCTAGGAATAATTAAATTTTTTGTATCTAAATCAATGATTAGGCTTAAAGAAAAAAAAATTTTATAATCATCACTTTAATTTTTAAACTTTTAATTTATTAAACTTAGATCTTTCAAGATTAAAAAATTTTGTTTGTTAGTAAAACTTTTTTTTTTTTTTTTTGATGGGAAGCATCCTCTTTTTTTGGCATTTTATCAAACCATTGCCTTATTTAAAAAAATTTTTTAATGCTTTTTGAAAGCTTTTAAAGATGTGCAAAAGTATCTTTTACATTTTTCGGTATTGTTTTAAACTTTAAATATCTTCTTTTTTTTCCCTAAAATTTAACTAGATAAGCAGTTTTTTGTTCACATTATTCAAACATAATTTGAGTCGATAAAAATTTTAATTAAATTAAATCAAAAAAAGTTAAAACACTTTCAAATTTTTAAATTTCTAGTTAAAGTATTTTTCTAAATTAGTAGGTTTAAAACTTGATTAATTTTTTACTCTGAATTAATTATGCTTTTAGTTTGACATTTACTAAAACTATTTACTTTTTCACACTAGTTTTTTCATTAATTTTTTTTTTATTTTTAAATAAGATTCATGATAAGAAATTTTAAATAAATAACTTTGTTTTCAAGTCAACCTATATTATTATTTTTGTGCAAGTTTTAAAATCTAATGACCATAGTAAATTTTAGGTTTTAAAACCGTAGATTTTAGTTTATTCAATTTTGACTTTGAATGATTATTGATGACATTTTTTGTTAAATTTGTATTTCAATTTTTATGAACCTAATACACATTTATATTCACAAAAAAAATTATTTTTTAATATGACTGATGATATTAAGTTTATCAATTACAAAAACCCAAAGATCCGTCTAAATATTTTTTTAAACTTTATGAAAAACTAATTTAGAAAAGAATTTTCAATATTATAATTTATTATGAAAACCATGTGGTTTTTCTTAGATAGTATTCAATTTTCCATAGACTATTCAAAAAAAAAAAAGAAGATAAATTTATCTATTTAAAATAAAAAGTTAATTGGTTTAAATAAAACTTCATGAATTAAGAGTTGACCTTAATTTAATAAAACTTGAACTTGAAGTTTAATTAATTTTAAAAAAAAAGTTTTTCATTATCATGGACACTTTAAAAACTTTTTAAGGTTTAAATTTTATAGACATAAGTGTTTGATTAAACGCTGTTTTATTCATGAAATTTTTTTTACAATATGAATTCATTACTACGTCGCATATGTTTATAAGGTCAAAGTTCATCAAAAAAAAAAAAAAAATCTTTGTGCAGTGTTGCATTAAAATTAGTTTTGTTTATTAGCCACAATAGGCTAGTTTAATATTTCTAGAAAACATTTGCTTAATTTTGAAGAAAAAATTTAAAAATCTTTTCAAGTATTATCTTAAGAAACTTAAGAATTTTTTGATTTAAGTGGCTTAATTTTATTGTTTAAAAAACTCACATGTAAAAGACAATGTGGTGGCGATTTCATAAGGTCATCGCCCAACACCGGCTTTTATATACTAATCAATCAGTTTAAATCTTGCAATTTAAAGCATTAAGTTGTTTAAAATTCTTATACACTTATTTCAATCTTTTTCAACTTACATATCAATGCTTATAATTTTGAAAAAAACGGTATTTTTTTAATATAGTTAAGACTAAGTGCTTTAAGTTTTAGTTTTGTTAAAAAAAAAATAGTAATTTAGTTAAAAACTGTTTGGCTTTAATCCAATTGCAAGACCAAATGAAAATATCTAATCAAAGATAACTAAAAGAATTTTCTCTTGGTTATTTTTTCAAAAAGAATAACTTAAATGAAACTTAAAATGAAAATAGTAAAATATCTTATATAGATTAAGAATCAAGATTTATATTTTAACTTTAAAATCCTTTATCTGGACAGTTTTTTTTATAGGTTTCAATTACTTAAAATTTTGGAGAAAAAAAATGAAATTAAGTTCATTTGATTATTACCTGTTGCCTTGTGAATTACTAAATAATAATAAATTTTTATCTAAGTTTATAGTTTATTAGTTTTATGTTCACATTAATTTTAATGTTATAAATTTTAATTCAAGGTGAATTAAAATTAGAAATGGTCGCAAATAGATATTAAAATTATTTGCTTATAAAACAAACAATGTTATAGTTTATAACATTGAAAATATTTAAAAAAACTTTAGAAAATAAATATTAAAATCATAAAAGAAAAGAAATATAAAGAGGAAATGAAAAGGAACAGGTCGCGTCCAGTTTAATTCTATGTTTAGCAACATATGGCTTTTTTTAGGTATCGAACTTAATCATTTGAAAAGCAGGTTCGATAGGCACGTTTCTAACACAACACGAGTCAAAATACTGAATAAAATTACTAAAAATTTTTTTATAAAAAAAAAATATGTTTCTATGTACATAGAAATTTAAAAAAAAAAAGCAGGCTTTTCAAGATTATAGATTTTTAAGGTTTACTACAAATACAATTGGCTTTAAGTAGTCACTTGTGTTTTAGGTTTCTAAATTTTTGACCGGAAACTTGATTATAAAATATAAAAAACAAACTCTAACAGATCACACAGTATCCGGTTATAAAAATATTTCTATTTCTAATTTTTATTTTTTGATAAAATTTTTTTCAAAAACATAAAAGTTTTTAACATAAAAAATGACCTTACATAGAATTCATTCAATAAAAACATAAAAAAATATATTTGTTATATTACTGTTAATTTTGTTTTTTTTTAGAAAAATCTTAAAATTTATATAAAAGTAGTGGATGAAAATTTTTTTCCAAAAAAAAAAAATCTTATGGTTTCTTTACAATTTTAACAAGAGAACCATTTTTAGAAACTCTTTTCATATGTCGCTATTGACCTTTAACACTTAAATTATTAGACTGCTTTTTACCTATTTTGATTGAGTAACATCATTTAAAATAAAATTTTGAAACTGAAAAAAAAACTGTTTTTTTTAAACGTTTAAACACTTTAAAAAGTGCGATAAATTAAAAATACGATAAATTTAAGATTTTCAATTGAAATTTTCAATTATGCTTGAATGTTTTGAAATTTTTCTATTTAAAATTTTAATTTAGATTTTTTTTTAGCTAACGGGCGTTCACCAATTCTTTAATATAAAAAAAAATGTTTTATTAAGCATTTTTTATTAGAACTTTTTATTAGACTTTTTGTTAAACTTTTGCTTGTTTGTCTTTTTTGTTTAAAATCTGTTTTAAATATATTTACATTGAATAGTCTATAGTTAAATAAATTTTAATTAACTTTTGACAATTTTTTTAGAAGGTTTTAACAAACCTGTTGATTTTATTATTTTGTTTAAAAAAAATTAAATCAAATCTTTCAATAATTAAAATTAAAAAAATGTTTTTTTAATATAACATTTTTCTTTTTGTGAAATATGTAAATCATTTTTGAAAGAGTTACATTACCAGGTGAAAATTAATTTTTGAATGCGCATGTTTTTTTTTTTTCAATTTTCAAATATTGTTTAAGCAAGTGTTCATTGAAAATCGATTAAAGGGACTTTAAAGTTTATTGTAAGAAAGGCAATACCGTATCAAAATGCCAGATGATCTTTTACACATTTTTCTTTCACACAAAGAAAAATCTTTCAATAAGCGTTTGATTCATATTTTTAAACATACTGACTTTTTTGAATAATAAAAATTCATAGTTTGTGATTTTCTAAAATTTTTAGTTTTTCATAACTTTTTGTTTTTCTATTTTTTCAAATATTTTTGTTTTTCAAATATTTTTGTTTTTCAAATTTTTTGTTTTTTAAACTTTTCAGCTTCTTAATTTTCTCTCTTTATTTTTCACTAGAAATATTTTGTTTTAAATTTTTCACAAAATTAAAATCAAATTCTTAATTCTCAAATTTTCTTTGAAATTTTATCTTTTAAGAATGGAAACATTTTGTTTTGAAAAAAAATTTTTTTTTTTTTTTTGAAGATCAAGATGAAGGCTAATTTTAAGATGTCCTAGGAAATACATTAACAGATACTTAATAAATAAGTTTTAAAACTTTTGTATAAAATAAAAGTATCACTTTCTTAAAAATACTTGTTTTTTTTAGAAAAATAAATAATTTAGGAATCTAATCAAAGATTTGACGACATCATCTTTGTAAATAAAAACTTTAATTATTTTTCTAATTAATTATATTTTTAATTATCAAATAAAGTTTCAAACTACTTATTTTTTTCTATGTAACTTTCTCAAGTTCATAAAAATAATTTTCTTTAAAAATTTCATTGAACTATTCAAACAACCGGATTTATTTTTTTGTAAATAAAATTGCATATTATAATTAAAAGCTTGTTTATATATTTTATTTAATGTTTAATTTTTTAATAAACTCAAGTTTATTAATTTTTGGTCAACTTTTCATGAATAAAAAAACCAAAAATGCTGAACAATAAAAATATTTTTCACAACAATTTTTTTTTGATAGATAAAACAACGGTACAAAACTTATAAGTGGAGGTCATTATGAATCTTCATTATCAAATAGGGAAAAAATTTAAACCAAGAACGTCAAGAAAACAACTTGACCTTATACTTTTTAGACGAAGGCTTTTTACTTGTATATTTTTTCTTTATTTTTAATAAAAGCCTAAACTTTTAGATACCCTACTGTGAATTTTTCTATGTTTAAACCAATTTACGATGATTCAGCTTTAAATTTTTTTGTAATGATATTTAATTTTTGTGGATAACGGAAAGTAAATTTTTGTATAAAAACAAAATTTTTTTTACTTTTATCTAATCTACCTGTATGAAAATCTAATGAACGTGATTTTTTACCGTTTTTTAACTAGATAAAAAATTAAAAAATTTTTGGTTTCAAAAATTAAACTGAATTTTTAGATAATTAAAATATTTTAAGACATTAAAATAATCTAAAACTTAAAATTTTGATTTCTTCAAAATAATCTTTAACTTTAAAATGATGAATGAATTTTGAAATTTAGTATCACCTAAACTTATTTATCACCCTTTTGAAAAGTATAGTAATCTAAATTTTATTGAGGCTATTTTAGGAAATAAAAAGTCATTTAAAATTTTCTATTTTATCTATGATATTTATTAGTTTTATGACCAAAAAATAAAAAAAAAGAAACTTTGAATTTTGTTTCAAAAAAAAAAAGCCAATTTTACGCTAATTGCACCAAATGGTGGTCTTTTATGTTATTTATTTTATTTTTGACTTTTCCATATTAACTAATGAAATTAAAGGGTTTCTTAAGTAAATGAAAAAAAAATCTTGTATTAGAACAAAACACCTGCTGAGATTTTTTTAATACTTCATTAAAACGAACTTGAAGATAAAATAAATTTACTTTGTTTTATACATTTGCGGTTTAAAAGTCTTGTAAATTTTGTTCTTTTTTTTTAATTATAATATTTCTTAATTGTTAACTCACCTTTTATACAAAACTTTTAAATACTTAAGTATAAACCTTATGATTAAAATTTAAATTAATAAAAATTCTTTTCCAAGATTTTTCCATAAAAAAAACCTTTTTTGATTATTTTGTTAAAATATTTAAAACAATCAACACTCAAAGAAAAAAAAATAAATAAAAATTGACCACCGAAACTATTTCAATAAACAATAGTGAAAGTTGACCTAAAAGTTTTATTTGTTTTAAATTTTTTTTTCAACATAGTTTTACGCGCATTTTATTTTTTAGATCATAGAGTTTTATTGATTTATGACTTGATCAAAGACCAAATAGTTAAATTTTTCTTTATATTTTTGTTTATAATCAACAGGTCAAATTTTAGAATATTTTTTTACAAAAAAAGTATTCCTAAATCTAAATTATAAAAACAAAACCAGCATGTGTACTCAATTGCCGGTAAATGATGATTTCAAAAAATCTTGTAAAAATAAAATACAAACAATAAAAAAGAGAAAGTTTTAATGAAATTCACTAGGAGAAAATTTTGTAAAAATGACAAAAACTTTTCAATTTTAACCAGTTAAACATAAAGATGGTTTAAAAACAATAAAGTTTTTTTTTCAAATTTGTTGCTAGAAAAAAAGTTTAAAACTTTAAAATGTTTGTCTTAAATTAAGATTATGCCAAAATAACTGACGCAGTTTTGGTTATCATTGGCATAAATAATAGTTTTTCATACCGAACTAGCTTTTGTTGGCGGCGGTCCGGAACAAAGCATTTCAAACATTAGTCAAAATTGATGTAAACAGTTTTTTTGGCCAAGTGTTAATCATTTTTTATGCGCAGATTTTCTCTCTAAAATAATCCGACTTGTCAGACTGAGTTCAAAATGAATTTTTTTTTTTTGATTTTTTATCTTGATAATTGATTTTAAAATATTTAGAACAAAATTATTCATTTTAACAAATACTAATGTGATGTCAAATTTAAAAAAATTAGATTATAAAAGATAAAGTTTTAAGTATCGTAAAAAACACTTTTTAAAATATTTCTTTTAAAATTAGCTTCAAAAAACATTTTTTAACACGTGTCTATTTGAATTAATTTATGCTAACAATTACATCTTGAAATCAATCAATTTTTCTTTTATAATTTTTGTTTTTATTTAAATTCGTTTTTCATGTTTATTGTTCATTGATAATGATTTAAAAAAAAGAAAAAATTTTGTTCCTTTCATGAGTTGAACCTATTAAAATCCCTAGGCATTGAAATTTGAGTTCACTAAATATACATTGTTGGTCTATTATTGAAAGCTTATTCAAAATCTTTTGTTTCAAAATTGGTAAATTTTAAATGGACATGTTAATCATCTCAAGGTTCGTTTTAATTTTTTCTAAAATAATTTATATTCACACTATCCTTTTATTTTATTAACGCTTCAGTTTTTCAAAAAGCTTATCATAAACTTAAATCAAATTGTTTTGACTGTCTACGTTTTTACAGTAAAATTACTTTTTTCAAATTAAAATTTTCATCTTTATGAATCTTTTAATAAAAATATTTCATTTGAGGTTTATACATATAAACACTGAAGTATGCTGTCTAAACAAAAAAAAATTTAAATTGAGTAGTCAAAGGCTTCGTAAGCATGTTAATTTTTAAACCCTTAAAAGTTTTTTTTTTTTTTTTGAGTTAACCCCACAGTATCTAGTGAGAGTGAGACCAAATTTTAGCCGTGACAAGCACGTGTCAGCGCGTGTAAAACTCTATTTTTAACCATAACCGACAAAGGGGCTTGGATCAAATGAAAGAGGTGGCTTACACCGTCAATACAACTCTCACTTGAATGATTTGTTTAAATTGATTTCCCCATGTTAGCATTTGTCTTTTACTCATTTTTTTTTCTATTGATCCTTAATCACTTCATTGTGCACAAATGCAATATTGCTACATTAATACGATGCTCTGTTTTTAAATTTTAAAAAACTTACACAAAGTTTTTATTAATAAAGCAATTTTTTTAAATAACTCATCTTTGATTTTTAAGTTTAACATAGTAAAAAAAGTTTTGACGAGAAAAAGCTTTTTTTCTTACTATTAAAATATTTAATAAAAGATTATTGAATCAAAAATAAAACGATTAATTTATAAAAATATCTTTGATAAACGTAGGAACTTTTTGATTTTTTGTTTTGTATAGAAAAATAAGTTACAATCAAAAACATTTAGATCTATTAATCTACCTAATCTAAACATCGATACGACCAGCTGACCTCGACTCATCAGTATGTTAGTAGTGCAAACGAAATAGAAAGTTGAGAGTTAAAACATTTTGAATGAGATCAAATGATAATGATTTTTTTTTATTTTATGATGAAACTCTCATTCAAATTTGAAAAAAAAAACTTTAAAAATATATAAGTTTACAAAAATAGATTGAAATAGACCATTTAAAAGATTTTTTTTCATTTTAGGTCAAACTATCATCTGAATGATTTATCAAACTTTAAAAAAAAACGAAATAAAGTGGTCACTTAAATATTTTTTACGATCAAACTAAGAAAAAAATGGCTTAATTAGATTCAAAAATCTACTAGGGAGTAATCTAGAAAAATTTTTAAGTTTGAATATAAAATTCTCACAGCTGGAAAAATATTATAGTAAATTCGAATTTTAAATTCAATGGAAAAATGTTTGGTAAAGTATTAACATCACAAGATTATAAAATACAGAAACAACAAATGAATAGATGCGCACCTAAATTTAGAACCTAAGATTGGAAAATATGCTTTATGCAGAAAATGTTAAAATAATAAAATTTTAGGAAATATAAGAGAAGAAAAATTGACCAAATAAATCAAAAAAACTAGTTTTCAATGACAGTTCTACAATAAGAGTTGCATCTATGTCATTTTTATTTTTTTTAATTTATTACACATTTTTGAGTCTAATTTACCTAAAATAAAAAATTAACTCGATCTTATGTTCACTTGCCCTATTCAATTTTTCCCTTTTTTTTTCGAAATTTTCATGACTTTGAAAAACTTTTTTTTTTTAAAAAAAGTTCACAAAACTTTAGGCTAAAAAATTTGATAAAATTGAATAAGACAAACTTTTTGAAAAACTTTTATTTTAAATTTATTGATAGGAAACTGAAATTATTATAACACGTGTTGCTTAATATTAGACAATTAGTTTTTACAAAAAATTGTTTTTTTTTGTGAATTTTTATATTAAGTGAAATTATTTGAATTAATCAGATTTTATACCCAAAAAAAAAAGTTTTATTTTTTCAATGTTTTACTTAACTGAACATAAATTTGAATTAATTAAAAGCTTTTTAAAAAAACTCGATAAATTTTTTAGTATTTTGGAAATGTCATAAACAGAATAAATTTGAGTTGACGATTAATTTTTTAAAAAATCAAGATTTTTAAATTTATACATTTTTGTGTATTCATATAGGAAATCTACAGAGTTCTTTTTCGAAAAACTATTCATATTATTAAAAAAAGCTTAGTTATCAATCTGTCTAGACTTTAAAGCTATTTTAGCTTAAAACTTTTATTAAAACTTAATATTATAAAAACAAAAGTGAAAATCAAATTCTTCTTTTTTTTTTAGTTTTTTAATAACCGTTTGAATATCTTAATTAGATTTTCTTCTTTTAAATACTATTAAAGTTTAAATGTCAAATTTAAATCATATGAAGTTTTTAATATTTAGATGGTCATTTTTAATTTCTCTTTTTTTAGAAGTTTTTAATTTATCATCTTTTTAGATTTTTTTTTAATTTTTTTTTTTAGATTTTTTAATTTGTTTTTTAAAAGTTCAAATTCAGTTTTTTTTAATTTATTATTTTAACTTAACATGAAATTTTCAAATTTTTTTAGATTAAATTTTATTGATAGATTTTTTTTAATTGATTCTAAATTTAATTTTTTTTTAATTTAATTTTAAAATAGTTTAAAATTAATTTTTTAAGAAACATTTTAATATTCTTTGCTTATAAAATTTTTTGGAATTAAAATCAAAACAACATTTTTAATTTTTTTTGAATTTAAGTTTTATAACATTTAATTTTTCTAAAATTTTGTTTTCTAAAATTTTATTTTCTAAAAATTTTATTTTCTAAAATTTTGTTTTCTAAAAATTTTATTTTCTAAAATTTTATTTTCTAAAAATTTAATATTTTTTTCCAAAACAATATTTTCTAATAAACATAATTTTCTATTCAGCATAAATTTTTATTTAAAATTTCTCTAAATACTTTTCTTTTTACAAATACGGTTTTTAATTCTGAAATATTCTAATATTTCTAAATTAGAATTTTTTTTTAAAAATTTTTTTTCTAATTTACACTCTATTGAATAAAGTTTTAATAAAATTAGTTTTTTTTTTGTTTATATTTAGTAATAAAGTTTATTTATTTTTTAATTATAAAATATATTCAATATTTTTTAATGAAGCAGAGTTTTTTTTAGACAATTACAACTATTTAATCAATAAGTTTTAAAAAGAATTTTTTAGAAAAAAAAAATTTATTAGAAAAATTAATTTTTGTTTTTTTTGTTTTAAACCAGGTGACGCTTAATTTAAAATTAAACTATTTAAATATATTATCAGTTTTTATTTCGATGTTTTAGGAATATATTAAAGAAAATATAATTAAAAGTTTAACTTTTTAATAAATAATTTTTTATTAAAATTCTTTTTAAAAAATCATACATTTTACATAATTGGCTTGGTTAATTAATTTTTAGAAATTTTTTTGTTAAGAAACTTTAAAACTTTGAATTTTTTTTTCATTAAAATTTTCTTAAGACATTTATTAAATCGGTTAATAAAAGTTTAAAACTCAATAAATTAAAGTTTTCAAAAAGTTGGAATGAAATTTCTATGTAAAAAAGTTTTAATCAAGAAGTTTTTAACGATAAAAAATCATTAATTTTTGATTTAATCAACGACTTTTTTATTTTAATAAAAATTAATTGATTTAAATAAAATTGCTATTTACTCAATTGTTAAATTTGAATAATTGAGAAGATTTATGAGTTTAGCTTTTAATTAAAATTAATTTTCAAATTTTAAAACGTTGTTAAAAATTGAGAAGATAGTTTAAGATTTTATTATTATGTTAAAATCAATAAACAAATTTCTAAATGAACAAAAAATAGTTTTTTTTATGTTAAACTTTTAATAAGCTTTATAAGCTATCAATTTAAAAAATATGAAAATTAAACTTTTTTTCAAAAATTTTTAGTCAAAAAATTTGAGTATCAAAATTTTGTAATGCTAACTAAACTAATTATTTTTACGATGACAACAAGACAAAAAATCTTAGTTTTGAATTAAAAAAAAAATTGGAAAAATTACAAAAGCAAAGACGATTTTAATGGTCAAAATGAAAGAAAATGTTTTTTTGTATTCTCAACTAAATAGTAAATTTTTTTTAGGTGCTTTTAAGTTTTCTTTGTTATTTACCTTTGTTATATAAATTTTTTGACAAAAATTTTTTTATTCACAAAGCTTTTTCTTAGATTTTTTTTTTTAGATTATTATTATCTATTGAACTTTCGAAATTTTTTTTTTTTATTTAAAAACAAAGTTCATATGAACAGATTTTTTAAAATTGATTTTAACAAAAATTTAACAAACTATTTTGTAAAGCTTTATCGATAAATAATTAAATTTAAATGATTATCTTGAATTTTTTTTTTCAAATTTTTTTTTTAAAACCAAATTTGGATAAAACTAAATCTTGGCCAAATCTTTTTGGGAAATTTTAATTTAACCATTTTAATTTTTTAAGATTTACTATAATTGTTAATTACTTTTTAAAAAAAAAGAAGATAGTAATCAACGCATGCGTTTAATTTTATTTGCAAGTTCACATGCTTGTTGCTTTTTTGTAAATCTTTTTCTTAATTTAAAATATTAAATTTTTTAATTGTTTTATCATAAAAAACTTGTGAAAATATTTTTTTTTTTAACTTGAAAATACCTTAGTTATTTTTTAGATTTAAATAGACAAGTGAAATAAAAAAATTTAAATAGAGAAAAATTGAACTAAAAAATGAATAAAATTAATTACAAAGAAATGATTAAAGTTTATCTTAATACGCAAAAAAAATTATTTTTGTTTATCAAATTAGAAACATTATTAAACATCAATTTTACAACAGATGATTGAGAAAAAAAATTATAATTCGATTTTTTTAAATAAAAAAATTTAATCTCTATATAGTATCTATATAACTAGTTTTGTAATAAAATTAATTCTCAAAATTAACCAAAATAAAAACTACGTGAAAAAAAAGATTGAATTTAGTGATGATTTATGCTTTTTTTCAAGTTTGAACAAATTTTATTTGTTTTTCTTTGATTAAAATTAAAAGATTTTTTTTCTTAAATTAAAAAATTAGTAAACAAATAAGAAAAGGTGATAAATTTTCATAGTAAAATAGCTTTTTAAAAAATTTGAAATACAAAAACAAAATTATAAAAAAAAAAACATTTTTTCAATTTTAGTAGTTAAAGCTACTAAAATATTTTAGTAGTTTTAAAGTTTAAAATTTTAATTCATCAAAATACAGTTTTGTAGCTAAAAAAAGGTTGAAACTTTATTTAGAAATAAGCTGAAAATAGTATCAGAAAAATTTTATAAAGCTATATATATAAAATAAATTTCTAAATATATATACAATAAAATGCATAAGATTAAAATTTTTATGAACTAATAAAACTTTTTTATATTTTTATAACAAACACCCTCTATTTTCATTTTAATGTAAATGTTTATACACCCTACTTATATTAAATTTGGTTTTAAATAAAATTTATAAGGCGTTATTCAGGGTTTTAACTTTAAATAATAAAACCCTCCTATTTTTATTGTATTTGATTATATATTTCAATGTATTGTATAAAATATTTAAATGAACTAAAAAAAAAAGAAAATAAGTTATATTATTTCTACTTGTAGGCGTTTTTATTTTTAGTGTTTTTATTAAAAATAGAGAAAAAAAAAGTAGTGTTATAATCGTTAATGTTGAGACGAAGCGGTCTAATGCCGTTGCTTACCGTGTTTACTTTCGATCGGCTTTTAGTTTTAGTTTGCAATTTTCCATGTTAACTATTAGGTTATAAGACAAAATTACAATTTACTGAATTAGAATTTTTTTTTTGTCTGCTCTTCTTAACTGATATATTTATAAAAAAGAAATAAAAAGAAATTTTTTTTTATTATTTTTAGTATCTCTATGTGAAAAAATTTATTTTTAATATTTTAATTTATATAAAGTGTTTAAATAATTATTTGAAAATGTGGCTTCTATATTCAATATATGTGTTTTAAATTATTTTGTTTTAAATCAATTGTAGAAAAAGCTTAAATTGTAAATCTTATTGTCAAATTACTCAATTCTTTGTAAAATTGTCATTTGTTGATTCAAAAAAAAAGTTGTTATTAAAACAGAAAACATTTAAAAGTGATTTTTATTAACCAATTCATTTTTATATAAAAATCAATTTTTTTCTTCTTTTAAATTTTCAAAATAGTTCAATAGTATATTTTTTTTCAAAATTTTTATTTCGTTTAATCAACATAAACTTAACTGGTCAGTTTTAAAGATAAATAATAAACAGTGATAGTTCAATGATATTTAATTAAAACATTTTAATGTTACAAAGCTTTATTAAAATATAAAATAGTTTGTGAACCTTTTTTTTAAATCAATTAAAAAAATAAAGATTATTTTAAGATAAAAATTATCTGAAGAAGTTATTTGGAAATTTTTTTGAATTGAAGTAACTTGGCTTGATAAGTAATAGTTTTATAATTGTCCAACAATTAAGTCAAAATTTTCTCAAGTTTAGAACTCTAGTGGAAAATTTTTTTTTCATTCAAACCAATGGAAAATTAAAAAAGTTTTATTGAATCAGGTAAGCGTTTTTGATATTTTATTTATATTTGGTTATTTATGAATATTTTTTTTTTTTAAACTTTTGCTTATCATTAGTTTAATTAGCCTAAGCTTTTTTTTATTTTTAAAAAAAACTTTTTTTCTTTTGACTTTTGACATTTGAAATTCGATACACAATGTCTGAACCTAACCTAAATTTTATAAAGTTTTAAAACTTTTTTTCTAATAATTAAAATTTTTTGATTTTTTTTTAAATTTATAGCGGTCAATCTTCAAATTAAGTTTTTCTAAAAAAAAAAAAAATTTTTTTCATTTAAGGAACTCTTTTGTTGTTATTTTAGAATTATTTTTCGTTTTTTGAAGAACACTTCATTTTTTAATTAAAACTAAGTTAAGCTTAAGATTGATTTTTGAATTGTTTAATTTGAAAAAGAGTTATTCAAAACATTTAATTTTGAAAGTGAGAAAATTATTTTTTTCTTTAAAAACGATTTTTTTTTTGTCTCAATTAAAAAAAAATTATTTTTATGTTTTCTTCATTTTATCATCAATAATTTTTTTATCTTTAAAAACTTTCAAAATATAATTGTTTTATACAAGTCACTTGACTATCATTATTAACCACTATTTGATCACTTTTTTTTCTTCAAAAAAAAACTTTGACCTGATCTCAAACTTCATCATAGTGTGTCTTTTACGTGTCGTGATACTTGAACCGTTATTTTTGCGACTTCAAGAAGAGAAATTGTTCTTGTAAGCAGTTTGAAAAAAAAAATCTGGTCAATTATTCGAGCGCAAAAAGCGAACACAACATACATTCGTAAAATACCGCAGATGCATTTACGATAGTAAAAACCAAGTAACAAATGCGGCGGCTGAAACGGCGGCGGCATTAGGCTATTTGGTTCTTTTGTTAAGCAAAGTGAAATTTAGGTCAAATTGAAGATGTAATAGTAACCTAATTTCGAAGCATCTTGTTCTTTAACTTAAACCTACTCTCTCTTCAATCGCTTTTTTTTTCGCTATTTCTTCTCTCTTATTTTCTTCTTTTACTATGTCTGGAAAAAGTTCGAATTTTTATTTATTTTTTTTTTAAAACTGGACTTTTTGCTTATTGCTTTTACAATAATTTATGTTAAATTAAGTTTTTGGCTTGAAGTTTTTTTTTTAAATCATTAAATTAGTTTTATAATTTATCTGTTTATTTGAATGCAATATTAAAACTTCTTCATTTTAACTGTTTCAAATTATTTTTATCTAAAATAAATCAAATTTTATTCAAAGAAAAATTTCAAGCAAATTAACAAGAATAGATTTTTGAATATAAAAACTATAATCTTGTTACT